>JAANDH010001692.1:8511-26511 GCA_011799765.1 Nymphaea thermarum | reverse complement strand
GGTTGTCTCTCGGCTGTAGGCCGCCCATGGTGTGCACGTGCCTGTGTTGCACCCACAGGAACTGTAATACACTGAAGTTAAAGAAAATGTATTGAATATGATTGATGGTATGTGTTTGAAGTGAATGAAATTGTTGTGTTGCAAATGCAAGTGAGATGTTTAGGTATGCTTGCATGTGATTGAAAAAGTTAATGATTATAGCCATTGAGTGGCCTTTGTGTGTCGTACTTTGACACAATATGAGAAAATATGATTTGATATTTATTTCTATTTGAATCTCACCTGAAAGGGGTGGTATTTTCCTGGCTTGTTGCCATACTGTGAAGGCTAAGCCTTCAGTTGTTTCCTTTTCAGGTTTTGGCGGACCCGGGGCAGCAGGTTGAGCAGATGGCTTCACTCACGTCCTACTGGGGAGGTTTTGGGTCTTTTTGTAGTGCCGGCGCGTCTTAGTTTGGTTTTATTGATGTCTTGTTTTTGTTAGGCATCAATTATACAGTTGGGGCATTTTTTTTTGTTACACATAGGTGTGATTTTGTATGAACTGAAAGGATTGCATTAATGAAAGTTCGCCCCATTGTTTTGAATTGCTTGGTTCATTGGCTCATCGTCTTTTCGAATTGTAGTGTAGTCACGCCTCGATGCTTTATGTTTAGAAAAAAAAATGTTTGAGTGTCAAAAGGTTGGGGTGTGACACAACAATTCAAAAGGAAATGAGCTATGCAAACCAAAAACAATGGGGCAACTTTCCATATATGATAAAATTCAGTTCACAGAAAGTTTACTTCATATTTTTTAATAACACATATTACAAAAATGCCCCAAATCACAACATTGATGCCTAACAAAAACAAGACATCAATAAGATCAAAACATGACGTGCTGACACCATGATAGACCCAAAATCTCTCCAGTAGGATGTGAATTGAGCCATCTGATCAACCTGTTGCTTCAGGTCCACCAAAACCTGAAAAATAAAACAACAGAAGGCTTAGTTTTCGCAGTATGACAACACACCAGAATCCCAGATAAATCCCTAACCCTCTAAGGTAAGGGCTCGAATATGGGATGTAATAAATACGATAACAAAATACGATCATGTCATGATACGAGCATGCAATCACATGACTTGTCTTGGAAGCCCCTCACACATACCATGACATGTAAAGGCCACTCAATGACCACAGTTAACCCATTCAATAATAACATGCACTTCATGCATATTCTCTTCATTCACATTCTTTTCATTTACATTAACTTTAGTGAATTGACATTTCCTGTGGGTGCAAACACATACACATGTACACCACGGGCGACCCACAACGGGAGACAACCCCCGTGGTAGCCCGAAATAATACGGATCCATTCGCACTGCAGCTGTAGAACACTCGTCCATGGATGTGTGAATTCTAAGGAGAGTTACTCAGCGTTCTTTAGGACACCCAGGTTGGGAAGGCAGAAGCCCAACCCTCCAAGCACATCACACAATGATATCTTGGGGCCTTGCACTACTTGCGCTCCGAACAGGCGAGACCTGTGGCGAGGGTGGGACATCTTCCAAACACATTGCCATAACACACTGAGCTCACATCTATTATTCTTTCTTACTTATCATTATGACAACACATTCACAAAATGACCGACTAACATATGAGGTTGGTTCACTTCATGAGTGCACCCATACCTCCAAACGCCTCCACACGAGGGCTACACATATAGTCAATATTCTTAGCTAGCCGTCATAACTTTAAGGGTATATCTACCCTTCAAATTCATTCAATTGCATCATGCCCACGACAATGCATACGAAACATATTGCAGCTTACAAATATAGTTTTCAAATTTCAATTTCTTGTGTGAGCAACTGGGACCAGAAAAAGGTGTTTCATCAATTTCTATCTTATATTTCTGTCTGACAAGGTAGTATCTACATCTTGTGACAATTTTCTTCTTTTTGCAGCTGAAGGAGTATCCTGTGGAGGCATGCAAGCTGCATCTCTCAGTTTTGGACTTGTCAAACAACTCTCTGTCTGGATTACCTCCTCAAATTGGTAAAGATGTTTAAATTAAATTATTTAATGTATTGTTGTTAACAGATAAGTTCCTATCAGAATATTATTTTTTCTAGAGGAGTTTAAGAAGTATGTAAATGGAGAATATTAATTTAGTGGACCTTTTGGGAGGATATAATTTGAGGATTAGAACTTTGCTTTGAAGCAAGAGGCAAAACATATAATATTGGTCCTCTATTGATCAAGTCATTGATAGTGATGTTGATTTATTTTGCATGGCATATTTGACAGCAATGTGGTGTACTACAAAAAGTCTGTACTCTGAGGCTGGATTAGCTGGATGGACATAATTTCCATGCTCTGTAATATGGCAATAACTGGAAGATGTGAATGCATTGAGAATGGATGAAAATCAAGGTTATATCATATGGTGCTGGAAGAGGACGTGCAAGAAATCATGAGGCTTATCAGTATAAGTTGATCATTAAGTAGTTCAGTTATGTAAATAGAATTTGACATATTCTGTCGTCATAGTTGTAACAAATCTGTAGCTGTAGGAAGAGACATATGTCATGGTGCATACTCCACGAAGTAACTGTCAATCTGTCATTTGAAATTGCTGTACTTTTGTGGAATGATTGAAAACCAAGGACGCATCATTTAGTACTAGTTTTAATTTCTTGATTTTCCATCTTGTAGGCAAAAACTTTGTTCGGTTTATGTGATTTTGATATACCTGCTCTTCACCTCAACTTGAGCTATCCGAGCAGGAGATTTAACATCCTAGTAGACAAATAATCTTATTGCCAAGTATACTTGCAAATGTTTATTGAATCATCAGCAGTTGTATTACCAAGTGAACTTTGTTGTGAACCTTGGAAATGTGAAATCCCTTCTATAGTTCTATGCTAGATAGTTACTGTGGAGTGTACTTGGACTTGAAGATGATCCTAACACAGTGACTATTGTGACACGAAGGGTTGATCCTGTTGCTGCTTACACTGTGAAGCCTGAGAGTGGTCTAGCTTATGATCCTGTTTGAAATCATTTGCAAAACTAAGAGGCCTGCAACATGTAACGTGTTATATTATGAAAACACATCTCATAAACACTGAAAAAGAATGTGTAGAATTGCTATCATTGCAATGCTAAGACAATTTAGTAGTTAGAACCTTACTACACTTTATGAAGTTCATGTCTTAATGGCCTACAACACAAAGTTTATTTCGAATTATAATAGTTTTTCACAACAAGAAAAATTGTCTGAAGGGTGTTATGTTGGGTCCACTTGATTTATTTTGAAGAAAATCCCTTGGTAGATTCTTCAAAGATATTCATTAATAAAAACCTTTTCTTCTTTGTTGTATTCTGAAAAGCTAGCCTATGTCTAAGAAAAATTTAGGCATGGATTACTCTGCCATTTTTTTAGTTATCTTGCTTTATTGGACTTGTTCTTTAATTCACTCTTATTGTGAGTTGTCAGTTGATACTTGATTTCTGCCATGTTGCTTATTCATCTGAATCCTGTCTCCACATGCCATCACAATCATTCTATGATATCCTTTGTTATAAAGGTTGCTTTTGCTGTAAGTGAAGCCACTGATGAACTGTTGCTAGTCTGTGCACAGTTTATCTTAGTCAATCTATTCTGTTGACTGCATTTACTATCTTATATACAAGACATTTCTGTATTTTTTGCATGCAATAAGCAGACTGACTTTACTTTGTTTAGGCATGATGACAACTTTGAGGAAGCTTTTATTGACTGGCAATCCTCTTCGGAGTCTAAGGAGGTGATATGATGGGTTGTCTGCTGTACTACTTGTTTATAGGTTGAAAGAATAGAGCTGAATAGTCTAAGTGCATTTCAATTTTCTTTCAGCAATTTGGTATGTGGTCCAACTGCAACACTGTTGAAGTATCTCCGTGGTCGAATTTCATCTGATGAGAGTGGTGAGAAATAATTTCATATCCACAAAATGTCTTCTATAAAAAAGACTTTTAATTACTGGTTAAACACGTGATGAGGATCCTCTTTGAATGAATTCTAGCAATTTGTGATTGGGTATAGCAGTGTCCTGGTGGATTTGCATCTTATATTGCTGATCTTAATTATTTGTTTGGACCCATCTTTGAGCATGGTCCTCTTTGCTAATTACTTAGTATCTCTTGAATAGGCTCAATAAATTGAAGAAAATATGTGATTATATCTGATAGTAAATAATTTTTGTTTTTTTGGGTTGTTGGGTGGGGGGGGTGTTGGGGTTCAAATGTCCAATCAAATTGTGAGGGAGTCAAGGTTAAAGTACAAACTGAAAAATTGTAATATTGTGTGGTATCAACAAATAAAAAAAAAACTTGATATTATATATAAATATAAAAAATAAAAAGATAATGTTATATTCTATATACAAATTGTTAAATGGCAACATACTTTTTGTTATGGGGGGTCGTGTAATTTTGATAAAATATGTATGCCTAGCTATGTCACACGGGTACTCCTCTTAAGCACGGTACCAATACGACACCGGTACGAGTACGGGTACGGCCTTGGGTGTGGCGCGGGTGTTGCGTTGACCGTACTGGGTACGGTCAACGCACCCAAGGTCGAGTCCGTCCATTTTCGGACTCGATCAAAGTTGACCGAGTCCAATTTTGACCTTTTTTTTTGTTTTTAAACGTGATTTACAATTTAATGCGTTTTACTTTATTCACGTTAAAAATATGGTAAGTTCATAATCCTCGACGCTCAACTGTTCTTCTTCACTTGTCTTCACGGAGACCGACGACGGGAGGCGATTCTCCACTCCGGCGAACGGTGACAACGAGTGGCGATGGCGAATGGAGAGAGGCGAACAGCTACCTTGCGATGGCGAATAAATAGAGGCGAGAGGCGACGGCGAATGAAGAGACGAGAGTGGCAAGAGGCGAACTGCGAACGGTTTCATCTATCCAAAATCTCGTTTGTTTTGTGAAGATCGAGCTCCTTTCTTCATTTTTTGTTCTTCCGTTTTCTGTTTGTGCCTTTGTAATCATTCTTGGCCGGTTTTGGCTTCTTCGTCGGCCCTTCACTTTTTGTTCGGTTCTTTGTAGGCTTTTAGGGGATTTAACAGACGAGATTTAGCATTTCAGTTGATTTCTTAGTTCCTGAACTTGGCTAAATGTGCTTTTCTGTTTTTTATTCAATTTTTAATGTCAATTCTTTCCTTCTTCTTCCTTTTCCTGGTTTTGTTCCTTCTTTGCCTGGTTTCATTTGTGGTTCTTCTTTTCTCGTAATATATTGTCGATCGATGCAACTGTTTTGTTGGAGTCTGGTTTTGGTTTTCCCGTTCCTTCTTAAAACTTTTTTCCAATAACACGATTTCCATTTTCCATCTGTTTGGTTTGGTAGATCATCTGTTTTTTCAACTTTTTTGTGTTTTTCTTCCATATGTGCTTGCATTGTTTTCTCAGTGTTTTGGTAGATCATCATGATTTATGAATATGTTATTGTGTTTGTAATTTTTTGATATATATATGTGTGAAGATGTTATTCTGTTTGTAATTTTTTGATATATATATATATATATATATGTGTATGAATATGTTATTCTATTTGTAATTTTTTGATACATATGTGCACGTGTGTGTACGGCCGTACCCCTGCACCCAAGTTTTTGAAAGTGGTCTGTACCCGCACCCGCACCCGTACCCGTACCTATGTGACATAGATGCCTAGCTGATAGTTAATCTTAACCTTAATCTCTATTTAAGTGGGATTAAGGGTCTAATAGAAAGGATGATTCTCCCTCTCTCTTCTTTCCTATCTAACTCTTGTTCTCTTTCCTCTCTTTCTCCTACCTTCTTCTCTCTTCTCACTTCCTTCAAGTTCTCATGCTTTATTTTCTCCTGCCTTAGTGTCAGTTGCGCATGGCATCAGAGATGGATTTGGTGGATAGATAAAAAAAATAAAAAAAAGTACTAATGTCAAAAATATCTGATGTCTGCATCCTTTGCCTCAAATATGCGCTGCTCACCAACTGTTTGTTCATTTTCCTGCGGGAGCGATGTTTGTCTTCTTTGAAGCAGCCTTAAAAATCTATTTCTGCCCTCTTTGTTGCATGTTGAATTCATTCTTTTGCCATTTCATTGGCAAGGAAATTTGAAGCTGCTACTGTTTGGTCAGATTATTGGCTGTTTTGAGGCGTCTTTCCTATTTGTGATATTTTGTTCAACCTAGTCCAGTATTTTTGACTCAACTCTGAATCAAATTGGAGTTGTGGTGGAGGCGTGTTGCTAAAAGTAAAGGAGCCTATAGCTGAACTCCAATTTGAAATTTCTGTGTGATTGGTCAAGTTTGATGCTGGATGAAGTATAGTCAAGGTATATGTTGTCAAGTCCAACCATTACCTAACATGATTGTCATATTATAACTATGTATATATGTTTATATATATAGCCCGTAGCATTTCTATGGCTCCTCAATGCACACGCCCAAGTGCATTTGCATTCATGGGATTCCATCCCATGTAGGTTCACTAGGCGGGTGCCTTAGTGCACATGCCCAATGCAAATGCACTTGGGCATGTGCATTATATATATAGAGTATGTTTCAAAAATGTTTGGGAGCTATGGTTGCACTTAAAATAACCTGCTTTTTTAAGATTATTGGCCATGTTTAGGTGCTGTTCTTGTGTGCTTGTGGTTGTTTCTAGTGGATATACTTATTTTCCTTGTTTCTAGTGCTAATTGTGGCTTATTCAAGAGCTTAAGATAACAAACAGAAAGGAAGAAATCATGGTTGTGGTGTGGGAGGTAGAGGAAGATGTCAGTGTACATATTGTGGGATTTAGGAGGATAAGACTAAATGACCTTTTACGTCATTTTCTGAGTCTAATGTGCCCAAAGCTCTTAGTTGCTAAAATTGGGAAAGAAAATCCCATAGGCGGTCTGAGTCATTTGAAGTATAGTAAGTTGTCTTTTCTGACTGTAAGTATGATGAGTGAGACTTCCCTTGTGACTGATGTTGCTTGTTCTACAAGTGATAACCTGAACTGCCAAGGTAGTAGGTGGATTATTGATTCAAGTGCATCTACACACTTGTGTGGGTCTTCCCAAAATTTTTTAAACTGGAACCTGTTTCCAAGCATACTAGTGTTCATCTAGTAGATGGGATCTCTTCTCCTATTGTGGGCCAAGGAAATGTGTCCATTTCCCACACACTTCATTTATCTAATATGCTTCATGCTCCTTACTTTCCTCAAAATTTACTATCGATAAGCTGTACTGCTAAGGAGCTTAACTGTAAAGTGATATCTGATCCTGTCTGCTGCACCTTTCATGACTTGTTGACGGAAAAGAAGATTGGTGGATGTCATGAGGAAGGTGGTTCTACACTTATGTCACATGGTTCTCAAGTGCGGGCTTGATAAATACCAAAAATTTTGGAAAGGGCAGTGAAGTGTGTGTGTGTGACTGTGTGTGTGTGTATATGTATATAGTCTGTTATATGAAGCCTGCAGCATTTGTATGATTCCTCAATGCATATGCCCAAGTGAATTGGCATTGGGTGTGGTCTGATGAACCTATGAGGGATGGAATCCCATGATATTGTGGGGATTTAGTATATATATATATCTATATATCTATGTATATATATATATATATATATATATATATATATATATATATATATATATATATATATATATAGAGAGAGAGAGAGAGAGAGAGAGAAGGACCTCATATGTTCATCAGGCATGTGCCTTAGTGCACACATCCAATGCAAATGCACTTGGATAAGTGCATTATATATATATATATATATTATATCTATATATATATATATATATGCATACATATATATCTAATTATATATGTATATGCTTCAACGCTGTTGGAAAGCTATGGTTTCACTTATGATAACCTGATTTCTTAAGATTGTTGGCTGTGTTTAGGTGATGTTCTTGCGTGCTTGTGGTTGTTTCTTGTGGATATACTTATTTTCCCTGTTTTCTAGTACTAATTGTGACTTACTCAATAGCTTTAAATAACAAACATAAAGGAATAAATCATATCTGTGGTATGGGAAGTAGAGGAAGATATCTGTGTATATATTGTGGGAAGAGGAGGATAAGACTAAATGACCTTTTACATCATCTCCCAAGTCTAATGTGCCCAAAGCTCTAGTTGCTAAATTTGGGAAAGGAAAATCCTGTAGGCGGTCTGAGTCATTTGAAGTATAGTGAGTTGTCTTTTCGGGCTGGAAGTATGATGAGTGAGACTGCACTTGTGACTGATGTTGCTTGTTCTACAAATGATAACCTGAAATGCTAGGTAGTAGGTGGATTATTGATTCAAGTGCATCTAGACACTTGTGTGGGTCTTCCGAATTTTTTTTAAACTGGAATCTGTTTCCAAGCATGATAGTGTTCATTTAGTAGATGGAAGCTGGTCTCTTATTGTGGGCCGAGGAAATGTGTCCATTTCCCCCACACTTCATTTTTCTAATATACTTCGTGCTCCTTACATTCCTGAAAATTTACTATCTGTCAGCTGAACTGATAAGGAGGTTAAGGTAGTGTTTGATGGCACAGATTTTTTCTGAGTGTAAATTTTTTTGTGGAAAAAAAAATGCTAGAAAAGTGTACGGTAGGAGAAATATTAACTTTTCCAATTCCAGGCCATGTTTGATGGCCTGGAATTTTTTTTAAGAAGAAAATTTTGGTGTTTGTTGGACACGAGAAACTTTTCGTGGATAAAATATTTGACGTTGCATTGTTTATGGTCCAATGGTTCATTTTGAGGACTCAGAAATATATTTGTGCATCATGTAGGAAAAATGCATGACCGATAATGCATTTGTGTATCTTACCATTATCAAGCTAAAGTATATATGAATTGTTTACATAGGCACTATTGTGGGACAAAGTAGATGGTAACAAAAGGAGCAAAAAACAAATCAAGACAGAGAGATTGAAGTTTATTATAGGAGGCCAAAAAGATTGACACCCCGTTGGGAAGAAGACACCTGCTTCATCAAACTGCTGCCTCGATCCTGCAGCATATAACAAAGGAGGAGAGAGAATACGAGTATCTGTTAGGAAATGCACCATGGTGAGGGCTTGTTAGGGTTCTTTCTCATATAACCAGCAAATCTAGAGCTGCACTCAGTCGAGCCAACTCGGGCTTGACTCGGACTTGCTTGAGTAAACCCGACTCGAGCTTGACTCGTTTTTTATACGATTCGAGCTCGAGCTTAAATATAAGCTTGAGTATATTAGCGCTTTTTGTTTTCTTTGTTAAATTTTACAAATTTTTCATTATTTTTTTGTTTTTCTATCTTTATCTCACTTTTTCTCAACGCCATCATTACTTTTTCAATTTTTTTACTATCGTTGCTTTTTTCATGCGTTTTCAGTTTTCCCTTTCTTTTTCTCTCTCTTCACCCACGCTTCCTCTCACCCTCATCATTACACCCACCACCCACCCTCATTATTACTCTTTTCAGTCAATGTCATTCATCTTTCCCTCTCTTTTTCTCTCTCCTCACCCACTCTCGTCCTTACCCAGTGCAAAGCCCTTATCATCTTTTCTCTCATCTCTCACCCTTTTTCCTTCAACCTCGACGGAAGCTTCTTCCATCCTTCGATGATGGTAGATGGCATCGGCCATGGCGACGCTGGTGATTCAACGATCGGCGGCAGTGGGTGAGACCAAAGATAAGCCTTGTACATTTTCTCATCTCTCTCTCTCCTCCTCTCCCTCTTTAGTGAGGGTTGTAGCTCTCAAAAACCCTCTTGCTCGAGTGATGGTTTCTTGGTTCTCTGCTCAAAACCTTCTTTCAAGCTGCTTAGAACCAAAAACCCTTGCTTGCACGAGGGCTCTGAGTGCAGAACCCTTGCTCGAGGGCTCTGTTACTCATCGCTCGCTCCATTGAGGGCTCTGAGCGCAAAATCCATTATCTGATTTTTTTTTTTAAAGGGTTTTGTCATTGTTATTCTTCTATTTTTTTTGCAGAGGCCTCTAAAGCTCTCATCATCTTGTTTGCACAGCTATCTCCGCTAGAAAATGTATCAAGGAAGAAAGAAGTCATCCTAAACAAGTTAAACGAGCCCGACTCGAGTCGAGCTTGAGCTGAGCAAAATAAGAGTAGAGTCGAGTTCGAGTTTCTTAAGCTCGGGATCGACTCAGCTCGTGTACAGCCCTAAGCAAATCAGGTAACTGTTACGGAAACAATATGAGCATGCACAGGTTGGCAATGGAATTCCATATGCCGGAAACCAAGCAGAATTTGGGGAGATGGATAAAAAAGAGATAAAAGAGTATGGAGGGTTTTGGACATGCTGCCTTCACCGATGGGGAAAACAAAGCTCTCTTCCACATGCTGTTGAGGAAGAAGCCATTGTTGAAATTGACTGATGAGGAGTCGCTTCTGCGACCCCCTTATCACCAGCGACTGGTGCTTATGAGAAAGGTGCACCTTTCATGACTTGTTGATGGGAGAGAAGATTGGTGAAGGTCAAGAGGAAGGTGGGTTCTACTATCCCCTTCACTCTGGTCTACACTTATGCCCACTTGGTTGTTAATTGCGGCTGTGATAATTTCCAAAATTTATGGAGGGGGCAGTGATATATATATATATATATATATATATATATATATATATATATATATATATATATATATATATGTATAAATAAATATATTCATTGTCACAAATATCATTCTCGGGTTTTTAATGGCGAAGTTTTTCTGGGGCATTTTTCAGCAAAGCTGTTATCTTCAGAAAAATAGGGAAAATCTCTTTTTAAAAAATAAAAAAATCATCAAAATTAGGTAAAAAGAAAGTAAATGAGAAATTAATATGAAAACATCAAAAAACTAACTCGACGCAGGTTACCACTCATCACTTCTCAAACATGCCAAATGCAGCTTCCTTATTCCTCAAAACCTCACCGAAGAGGCAAACACTTGGTAAGAGATAAGGCTCAGCTGGAAGGCGCAGCTTGCACCCTCATGTCTCACACGAAAGGTAAAGTTAATAAACCCTATTCACGGTGGTGCAGGGCTGCGACCGAGCGATGGAGCAGCAGCAGCAGCATGTAGGCTAAGTGGGCTACTTTTTGAAAAATATAACTAGTAAAGGTCTTTTCTTCAAAATATGAGGGGCATCGTGGCCCCCACCAGCCCCCCTGTTCAGCCCCTAATTTTCTAAGATACACCTAAAGTTTTTCTGATGATAATTAACTTTTTGATATTGTTAACAAGTAACTACTTATTCAAATTTTGCACCAGTCGTGAAAAATAACCTTTTGCCAACTAACCCTAGGTTATCACTTATGTTGGGTTTAGTGTGACAAAAAGGTTAAAGCACCCTCCAACAAACCAAATACTAGTTCATTACTTTAACATTAATCTCTTCAAATATACCCAATAATATTAGTATATAATTAACTATATTCAAGTTGGTTAATATTTTATTAATGTCTAAATTAGATAGGCGAACCATTTTTCTCTTTGTTAGGGCTAGAAAGTTATCCAATAAAAGCCTATATTTATCACAAAATTAGTATTCTTCATATCATTTTTTGAAGGGCAAGATGGTAGTTTTTTACTGATTAAATAGTCAATTTGATGGAGGAAAAAGTCTGATAAAATTTTTAAATTAACCATGGGAAATCTTGGTGTGTTGTGAATATTGAAATGTTAGGTGTTCTTTTTTATTATTGCCAAATCTCTACATGTGTTTTTTAAATATTTCCCTAATATCAATTATAAGAAAAGTTGAGTATGGTTTTTAAAATGCACAATTTATACATATATGGGGCTTTGTAAACTTTATCCTTTCCAGGTTCAGTTTTCATATGATTTGTCTCTATTGTCAATTTGAAACATGCTGTTGCAATATTTTCTGACAGTAGATTTGTCTTATTGTCAATTTAGGCCATGCTGTTTGCAATCTTGTTTGATGCACATTTTGATGGTTTTTGATGATTTTTGTGAGTGCTGCTTTACTGGTTCTTTTCTGCTTGATTTATATTAACCAAAATCAGTTTTTCCATTAAATTGCCATTGCATTCTTGTTACAGCGGTTTCCCCTTTTCTATTGTGTGCTTTTTCAAATATATAACCATGTCTGTCAAACACTGAATTACCTGTTTTAGTTCATCCCTAGCTTGTTTTCTTCTGCAATTGCTTATGATTAATGGCTTTGGATTAAATTATCGATTAGAAGACTGAGAAGGCGATCCTAGGGCGAAGAAAATGATACAGATAAGTACCTTTGAACAATTATTGGAATAATTTTTGCAGCATCAGCATCTGCACAACCCAGTAGTACAGATGATCTACTAGCTACAGCAGCTCGCTTGTCTCTTTCTTCAAAGGTTAGTCCTGCACAATTTGTAAGATTTATTGTTATTGCTGGTATTCCTGCTGACAAGAAACCCTGATCATCAGGAGCTTTCTCTCCGTGAACTATCATTGGACCATGTTCCAGATGTAGTGTTGGAATCAGTTGATGTTGTGAAAGTTGATCTTTCAAAAAATTTTATCAAGGAGCTGCCTGAAAAACTTTCATGTTGCTCTTCATTAAAGGTGAATTTCATCTCCTGTTATTCTGATCCTTCAATTATTCAAATTTGACTTGGTTTAGTGCTGCAACTGTACATGTAGTAATCACTTAGAGTATGTTAATGTTGAATTTTGTTGGTTGTGTTTAATGACGAGTGGATTTCATACATTGTGTCAGTTTATCTTGAAAAGGAGTCAAATACATGATGTTTTTCAATGTATTTAACGTTCCAAATCTTATGCTTAGATGTGATGGAATATCAGAACTATTCTTGTACTTATGATGGCCAGGCTTTAATTTTGTCCTACAACAAGATCAGTGAGTGGCCTGCACAAATCCTCTCATCTTTGTCCAATCTCACATGTTTGAAATTGGATCATAATCCACTGTTTCAGGTATGTTTTAACCCTTTCTTTTTTGGTTACCGTAGATAATTCTTTGAATCCATGGTAGCTCGAGCTACTTAGAATATTCTTTTTATATGGGCAAAGAGATCATTTCAGCTCATTTAGCTAACATTGAGCTTTATTGAGAATTTAAGGTTGTTGTCAATTTTGTCCAACTTTTGGTCATTTAATTTTGTTCTCTCCATTTTCATGAAAAAGCAATAACGCTGAATGCTGGTTTGGGGATAACAACTTGCAGTTACTGTTACATTAATCAGCAGTATGATATTGGCTTAAGTGGTTTGAATATGAAATTTGTACATCTTAGAAATTGCAGCAGTTGGTGACTTTATATCAATGAAACTCATGAATCGGTTCCTAAAATTATTTTGTCCATACTCCTTATATGCAAGACTTGGCATTGATTCTTGTGCTAATTGTTTCTCCTCATAACCAGTTATCCTCTTTCTCGAACCACCATCTTTTTGGATGCAATTACGGAGAAAAATTAGGAATCCACTCTCCTTCCTTCATGAGGAAAGAGGGACAGGGAGTGTGGGCTATCCCTCTGATGACAGGTCCCAAACATAGGTGAAAATTAAAACCATTGCATTTTTCAACAAATTGGTGAAACTGTTTATGAAGGGTCAACCAGTCTAAAATGAATATTACTGTGCCAGTTGTTTCCTCTGGATATGGATTTGGCACCTCACAAAATGTCAAGGGAAAAGGTTGAGTTAGAAGTATGGGCAGTGTTATCCGTATCGTACGATACGGACGCGTATCGTACGATACGTATCGTATAGGTCAAGAAGACCTATACGATACAGGTATAATTTGCGATACGCGTGCGTATCGCACACGTATCGCACGATACGTGCGATACGGGGGCCGTATCGCACGATACGGGGGCCGTATCGCACGATACGTGCGATACACCCCCGTTTGNGGGAAGCTTGCACAAAGAGGGTTTTTCAAAACTATGTCAATATGTTTTGAGTTTTGACTTCTGAACTTATGAATTGTGATGTAATTGAAAAATCTTAGGCTGCTTAGTATGTTATTTTGATTTTTGAATGTTTGATTTCTTATTTTGGAATGTGTTATTCTTAATAGTTCATACTTCATAGTTCATATACATGAATGATAATGTTCCTTTAAATACATTTTCCTTGAATTTTCTGTTTTTTACTAGTTTTTTTCGGATTTTTTAAGATTTTTTCTGATTTTTTTCTATTTTTTAATATTTTTTACAAATTAAAAAATTAATTTTACGATACGTTACGATACATTTACGATACGTTACGATACGACGTATAGGTCAGCCCGACCGATACACGATACGATACGGCAGTGATAACATTGAGTATGGGAGGTAGGAGTAGGCTTCAATATACATAATATAGACGTCCACAGATTCATCCACAGATTCTGGGACAAGCATGGCTGTCTCACATCTACACAATCTACTCCTCCCAATGTCATTGGCCAAGTTGTCATTTCCCCTGCAGCTGCAACTTCGTCAAGTCATACTAGTAACTCGATCATGCATAATATGATGAATTAGGTTCTCTATATCCATCCAATCTTAGAGCATCTAAAACCATGGCAGATGTTGGTTGTTTTGCAGAGGTAGTTTGCATGACCATGATAGTAAATGGATTATTGATTCAGGTGGCTTTAGCCATTTGTGTGGAGATTCTCATTTATTTGCTGAGTTGAGAGCTACTTCCAAATCATACAATGTTGTTTTGGCTGATGGTACTCTTTGTCTAGTTGTATATTCAGTACGAACATGTCAACCTGGCACAAAAGTTTATATGTAAATCTAGATAAATAAGGATACTTAACAGTTAAATATCTATGTAACAAATGATTTATATACATATATAGACACACATATACAAACATCATCGACACAGTTGCACCTAAATTTTTTTGAAAAATTGCCGCACCTGCACTAGCACCCGAAGCTGCATCTACACTAGCATCCACACCTTGCACCCATGTGACAGCATGGAGGAGCAAGAGGCAAAATGTTATAGCCAGATCTATTACAAAATTTGAATACAAAGCTACGGTTCATACTTCATAGTTCATACCATGGCCACAAATTCACCTCTGTTACGAAAAAAATTGACAAAACAAATAAAAAGGGAAAAAATCATGATATTTTGAAAAAAAAATTTAAAATATCAATTTATCACAATTGTTTCATTTAATTTTTTATTTCATTGTCTGCTTTCATTTTTTTTCAACTTTTGGTTCACTGTTTTATTTCCTCCTTTTTTAGGTATTTAACATGACCTCCTAGATGCAATACAATGCTTATTATTTTGTCATTTTTATCATTTTAACTATAATTTTTTTTTTATGTCTTCTTATTGGTTTCTTATTATTATCTTTTTACCTATTATTTTGTTTTTTTTTATTTTTTCAATTCTTCGAGTTTTTCCCCCAAAAAGCAACTTTGTCAACAAATACATAGAAAAACATCGTCGATAAAAACCTGAGAACGACATTTGCGGCTATGATTCAAACTATAATTGAGATGATATGGATTAAATCCATATAAATTGATTTTCATGTTCCTATTCTCCTAGTAATGAAGTGTGACAACAAATGTACTACATGTTAATAATCCAATTTTCTGTAAGATGATGGAACACATTGAGTTTGATTGACATTATGTTCATGTTTTAATTCTATCAGGCTATGTCACACGGGTACGGGTACGGGTGCGGGCACGGGTACTGGTACGGGTACGAACCATTTTCAAAAAACGTGGGTACGGGGGTACGGCCGTACACACTAGGTTTTTCGGATTTTTTCTGATTTTAACTAGTTTTTTCGGATTTTTTTTAGATTTTTTCTGAATTTTTACTAGTTTTTTCGGATTTTTTAGATTTTTTCTGATTTTTTTAGATTTTTTCTGAATTTTTCTGAATTTTTTTGGAATTTTTCTGAATTTTTCTAATTTTTTAATATTTTTACCATGAAATTGGATCTGGAGCGAGTTGGCCCGGATCCGAAGTCGCTTCAGATCCAATTGCACTTCTTCGTTTAGTTTAGTCCTGTATCTAAGGTGGATGAAAAAATTCATCCCTTTAAAATAGTTTCATAGGTGCCTCTCTTGTGAAGAAAGGGTGGCTGGCCTAAGAAGCTGGTGGCTGGAAAAGTTAAAAAAAATTGAACAAATAACATTTTAAAATGTAATAAAAGTTAAAAAAAATTGAACAAAAATGGACACGGTAAAAAAAAATTGGACAAAAATGGACCCGGTCAATGTTGACCGTGTCCATTTTTGGACGGGTACGAACCTGGTACGCGTTGACCGTACCCGGTACGGTCAACGCGTACCGGGGCCGTACCCAGTACCGTACCGGTACCCGTACCGGTGTCGTACCGGTACCGGTAGGGTACGTCCCCCTTTGGGACGTACCCATGTGACATAGCTATCAGGATGTATGTCCACAGTTCATGTTGCGTTAGAAAATCAAGTGGCTGATGTGTTCACCAAACCAGTTTCAATCTCTATCTTTTTGAAGTGTTGTGACAAGTTAAGCATGATAAATATGTATGCTTCAACTTGAAGATGAGTGTTAAAACTTAAAAGTTGTTGAAATATGTTGTATTGGGACCGGATCCATATCTGGATCCGGATCCCTTGGGCATGGGTACCGAGGACGGCTCGGTACCCTAGGCGGCTTCTCCCCTCTCTCCTTTATATTCTCACTTATGTGTAATTGTTGGATTAAGTGAATAAGAATTTTCTCTCTCCTAGGGTTGCGGTGTGCCCCTAGGTTAGAGCTTCCCCGTAGTTTTTTTCCTCGTTCTGAGGTTTTTCCACGTACATCGTTTGTTCGTTCCTTGCACTATTCTTGTGGTTTGTGTTTCTACATGGTATCAGAGCCGCCGTATGCGATCTGTTGGTGTTTTTCGTCGTGATCTCGCCGTTCGTGTTTTCCGCGCCGCCAGGAGGACTGCTGCCAGTAGGGTTGCCGTCATCACCTTGGTCGATGCCATCGCCTGTTGTGCCGCCGCTGCCGCCGCCTGCTGCGCCACCGCCTATTGCGCCGCCACCGCCTGCTGTTCCACCGTCGCCGTCGCCGTGGGTGGTCTCTGATCTTCCGCGCCATCGCCTAGGGATTCGCACCATCGCCCAGGGATCCGTGCTGTCACCTAGGGATCCGTGCCGACGCCTAGGTCGTCGCTTCTGCGCCGTCGTCTTCTCTGTTTCCTCCGCTGCCCTTTCTGTGTTTTCTCGCGATGGCCGACGCCGTACTTCCTGCCGTTGCTGATGTCTAGGGCACGGGCAGCAATCTCAGGGGTGAGAACGTCCCCGTACATGTTACTTCTATCCGGCTGAACAAGGACAACTACCCCTCGTGGTCTGCTGCCCTAGAAATCGGGATTACTAGTAGAGGCCGCCTACAATATATTACTGGAGAAAAGCCTGCGCCCGCGAAGAATGATCCCCAATGGGCCACTTGGACATTGAAAGATAGTCAGGTCAAAGTTTGGCTTATTAGTTCTGTTTCTGCTGATATTCAGCCCTTGATTCTTCGTAAATCTACTGCATATGAGATGTGGACTATTCTTGCTCGCATGTATGGCCGTAAGAAACGTGTTTTGCATACTTATCAAATCAAACACAGTATTTATGCTCTCAGACAGGGGGAGTCGTCCGTTGCTTCTTTCTATGCTGCCCTCAAAACCAAATGGGAGGAACTTGACTATCATACGAATGATGACTGGAAGAATGCTTCAGATCAGGCACTATATTGGGAAAAAGAATGGACAGATCGGACTTTTATCTTTCTTGGTGGCTTGCGTGACGAGTTTGAGTCAGTCCGCAGTCAACTTCTTAATTGTGATGAGATCCCTGGGATCGAAGAGGTGTATGCTCGCGTTGAGGCTGAGGAACAACGCCGTCAGATTATGCATATTGACACGAGTCACGGGAGCTCTCCTACTGCCTTTGTGAGCCGTACGGCAGGTACAGGTCAGCGTTCTTCTCGGAGATGCAGCCATTGCAATAAATTGGGAC
>JAANDH010001691.1:10436-35390 GCA_011799765.1 Nymphaea thermarum | reverse complement strand
GCACGGAGGTAGAGCGACGGGCGGATGCTCAGGCGAAGGTGTCGGGCGGAGGCACAGGCGGAGACATCGACGTCCGCCGACGTTGAACAAGGCAGCAGGCACGGTGAACAGTGATCAGTGAAGCGCCGGGCGATGATCGGTGAACAGTGCCGATGAACAGTGCCGATGAACAGTGCAGATGAACAGTGCCGGAACTTCACGGCTCTGATACCATGTAGAAATACGAACGTGAAAAAAAAAGAACAACACGATATAACGTGAAAAAACCCTCACCACAAGGGAAAAAACCACGATTGAGGAGAAGTCGGCGCCCACCGGCATCCAGACACTCTCTCTCTTGATAATTTCATTCACACTCGAAATTAGGGTTACACAAATATAAGTATGCCCTAACAAGACCATACTGGATCGGGTCCAGACCCGGACCCAAACACAAAGATCCGTCAACAACCTGCAACTAGTTTATCCAACTAGTCAAATAGTTGACTTAGTCACTGGTCATCTGACAAATCCCTGCCTAAATGCATGTGTGCATTGTCCCAATGCACACACACACATGTGCACACTGACTTGGGCAGACTTGAACCACGTATTCCCTACTAGTCCTTTAGGGTCTTGAATGACTTGTGTCCAATAGGCAATAGGTTTTGGTAAGCTAGCTTGCGAAATTTTACATGGCTGAATTACTAAGGTTTTTGTTAGCTTCTTTTCATTCATCTAATATCTGGATTTATTTTTGTTGGATTATTGGTCAGTTTTGTCTCCCCAGCAGGTTTCAGTGATGGAGCATGTTATCCCGTCATGGATCTGCTTGTGGAAATCAAAGACAGATGAACTTCCATGCAGAAAAATCCACCTGGGCGTGAGGGTTTCAACCTTGAAGCATTCAGAAATGTTGGTCTTAACTCTTCTTGAATGTCTATCTCAAGTTCTTGGTAATCTTATCACTGATTTCATCACTCAACAGGCTGGAGTTAGCGAAATCACCAAATTCACGTCATGGGAAAGGTTGAGATTTGTCTCTGAATAGCATTTACATGTAACTGAAGAGTTGGACCTTTTTACAGAATAAATAATTTGCATGTGGAGTTTTCTGCCAATTAAGTTGCTTTACATATTCATGTTACATTCATTTTGCCTCCTCCTTTAACTTATTGATAACTTGAAGTAACAACTGTTTTTTTTTTTCATCAAAGGACATCTAACAACTGTTATATTTCTTTTTCTTTTTCAGCAAAGTACTTGCTGCTGGAGCAGAATGGAATAATCTGTGTGATTATACACAAGGACTCGACTGCTGATGATGTTTTGCAATCATATATCCATGCACTTGTGGTGGCACACCTTCTGAATATTGGTAGGCATGCCCAAGCGGAGAGCAATATTTGGGTTGACAAGAATTATTCCATCTTTATGTCCAAGGTATATCATTAGCATTTATACATAACAAATTATTTTATTTCACGCTGTCTGGAGAAGAACTATAATTTGCATTTGGATTCATAGGGTATCTGCTTCTACCTCTTGACAGTTTTTTCTTCCCTAAAAGTTTAATGGTCTTATGCATTTGCTTGCAGTTACAGGCTTCAGGATGGAACACTGAGCGGCTTCTTGCTCCTGCAGTTGTCTATAGAGCAAGCTGGGAGTGCAATCCCACCACTGAGAAGAGTAGCTGACTTCCACATTAGACACAACTCTACTTGGATAAACGAACCTGCAATCATTGTTCCAATTGGTACACTTTAGCTTTTCATTTTCATGCATCAAAGTATTGATTTTTACAATTGAAATTGCTGATTGTTGCAAAACTCTTGAAGCAACTTCACCTTGACGATTGAGAATTAGTACATTTATAATTTTATATCATCTGGATAATGTAAACCATTAAAAAAAAATTTTATTAGCTCAATTTTTACGCGGTTGTGGTATTGCTACAAAATATAGTTTTTCAGAAGCTGCCCTGGGTAGGCCATGGTTTTTAATGTGTCTTTCCCCATATTACCCATGAATCAAAAAGAGATGGATCCTAATAAATGCTCTCAAGCCATCACAACACATTTCCTGTGCTTTTGCGCTCAACACATATTATATGACATCTCTTGCCAATAAATTTCATGCCATGTAGAGTATCAGTAAATAGTCGACAGGTTCCACGGTAGACAAATCCATCAATTGCATTGGAGAGTCGATTTGCATTAGTGAAAAAGACGATGTAGCTTGAAGAAGACAACATAGACTAGTTTATCAAGCATTATGACAAAATGTCATGAGAAGAAAAATAAATAATATTGCAGGTAGTGATGTTGAAGAAATAATTAGAGAAGCATTCACTAGAAGGAAAGCAAGAAATGGAGGGTGTGTCCAAAAGTTCGATCAACATTCACTAGGGTCTTTGGCTATTGTGAACAACATGACATTCATTCTCCATATATTACATGACATTCATTCTCCATATATTACAATTGAAGTATCACTATTGTTTCCAGCTTGGCCAACGGTGGAGCCAGAATTTTTTGGTTGAGCGGCAGTCGAGTCACCAGCTCAAAACTGATATGAGCGGGCCATGTAATTTTCAGGTCATCACAATGTAATTTTGAATTTTTAAAATAGAACTTTGGATGGGCTGGTGTGGGCTATCTCCGTCAATGATCTTGGCTGATATTAGCACCAAAGATTGACCAGAAGGCTATGTTGGCTCTATAGGACGTGATGATAGGAAATGTTTCTAGTATGTAACTATTTATTTTAAAAATGGGAATGTACCGTGTATACAACCCTTTCGGTATATTTCGTATTATGAAATTAAAATTTCCTATTTTCCCCTCTTTTGCCTAGGCTCTTGAGGGGCCTTGAAGTTCAAACTACAGTGGTGGCTTGATTCACTAGTAAAAGATCTATAGGTGACTTTTTCTCCACAATAATGATGGTTTATATCCACGAGTTGTATCACTAGAATAGATATTTATATTAGCATCCTTGGCGACCGAAGAAATCGTCTACATGGAATAGTGTCTACACCACGTTATAGGTTTTTTTTTCTTGTGCTGTGATTAGCATTTATCAATTATCTTTCTTGAGTCTAAAATAGACTAACAACCGCCTGAAACTTCATATTGAATTTTCTTTTTGTCATAAATGACTGGTAGCTCCATCAAACTCACAATACTTCTCTAGGACAAATGACATTGGCCGGTAAGTAGTTTAAGGCTTCTTTTCTTTCTCGAAAGCTTGCTTGCCTATCATAACGACCTTTGGACCACAGGTTCAGTGTGAGAATAGATCGGATCATTACAGTGGTATCAGAACTAGTTCAACACTAAACTTAGGGTTCCATACATACAAGTGCATGTGTCTTAAGGAGGGTAAATTATAATACCCCAAAAGTTTAGTTTCATATCTAAGAATTTAAAGAATCTTGGACGACTTATAAAAGGATTATTGATTGATTATTTGTCATGGTTCTCAACTTTTTTTACCACAAACCGAAACTACTAGCAGATGGGTTGTGATCTGTTGGACCAAGGGTCTAAAGCCAGTGTAAGAGTAACTGTCTAAAATGTGGGGCAAGTTCCATGAATCTGCCCCAAATTTTGAGGCAGAATCACTGCATAGTAACAATTTGTTATGGGTGCCAAGCGGCCCCTAAGGTTCACATAAGGTATGTGAACGAGCCGCCCTTAATCCGTAGGCTTTAAGACTCATCCAACGTGTAGGGTTTCGGTAAGAATCAAATGCATGTAATAGAATACGTAGGCTCACACATGCTCTCTGGTTAAGAAGGTTCTTTGCACAACCTCTAGCTGACAAGGAAGCTTAATCATCTCTATTAAGGAGGGGACACGGAAAGCCAACTTTTGTGGATTGTCTATGGAGCATAGAACATCGCACACGCAACTTGAGGAAAGATATGATCCATGTTTTGTCCTGTTCACAGGTCCCAGCATGATTGAAGGCTTTTGCAGTTCTATCTTAGTGCATTATCTGGGCAGCACATGAGCGTGACTTAGTTCGACTTTATTTTGTGGCTCAAAGAGATTCAATTCCGCTTTTAGAAGAACAAGGCTTCGAAAAATCTCCTTGAGTCCACAAGGATCTTCCAAAAATTTTAGGTTGTAAAAGAGTGGTCGGCACGTGGCGTGTTTTGTCAATGAGCTGTTTAGGTTTGTCACGATTTCTGTTGCATGTGCTTGTCTTGATGGGTATATGGGCCACCTTCTACTATACTATACCTTAATTATTGTCAAAAATAACTTGGATCAATATATCGGCAAGCCTTTTTTCAGTTATTTTTCAATGAAATTGTTTTTTTAGAAAAAATTGGAAAACATCTTGGCAGATTTTTAAAAAATAAAATAATCCTTAAAGTTAGAGACAAATAAAATAAACGAGAAACTAATAATCACCAAAAATCCTGCAAAAAATGTGAGATATTCTTTTTTGTCGAGATTTTCAATCCTGATTTTTTTTACTTGTTTTTGTCATAAAATAAGGAAAGATTTTTGAAATATCTGACAGTAGCCTTAATTATCGTAATAAACTATAAAAAGTTTAGCAGTAGCAGACCCATTTGGCACCACCTTTCTTTTCACAAAAAGGTAGTTTGGGGAAAAACCTTAATTGGGAAGAAATCTACAACCTTTTGCTCATCTGATCGGAAAAATAAAGCTTAAACTTCATACTTCCCGTGATGTTAGTTATTAACACACACACATAACCCGGGGCTAAACCTTTCTAAAACTACGAAGAAAATTGTCCGCCTTGCACGTCTATGCTCAGGAGTAGCCTGTAATATATCCACTCCTTGGCCTCTAGATGCATTGGTGCCAACATGTTCTTCAAGCAATGCACGAGGCATCAAGTTCTAACTCTCAGGAAGCAGGGAGTTGAAGAGCTTCCCTCCTTCATTCCCCGATGGGTACACGGAACCACCAACCCAATCTCCTGCGACTATAGCAGTTGAAAGAGATCGGGGGGGGGGGGGGGGGGGGGGGGGGGGGGGGGGGGGGGGGAGGGGGATAAAGAAACAGATTGAATGTGCAAAGTGTATCCCATGAAAATGTTGATGAAATACTAACTACCCTAATAATTAGACTAACGATTTTGCGATCAATTTATTCAGATAGGCCGCCAAGGATGATGGAAACTACTGTTTTCATGTAAAGGAGTGGCATATACATAAAAGTTCACCTTCTCGAACATATAACTTAGTTAACCGGTCAACATAAGTGCAGTCATATCACAAAAATAGTTACCACATTTAAACATAAATAATCATATTTCAGAGTCAGGCTCACTAGATCGTCCAGCACAGGCATTGCGACTCGTGTGTAGCAGGCAAATTAAGTGGAGTATATTCAAGACCAGGCCACAGTCAAGAGATGGTCGGGCCTGGAGGATCAAGTGGTAGCAAATGCAGCCCATAGGGCTTGAATCCCTGTGCGTTTGGGCTGCTCCCAGGCCATGACTTGCCGGAGAATAACTCAGAAGCCTGTGCGAGCCCCAGACAAACGGGGAAAGCAGATTCCAACAGGCCTGATGTGTCCTTGTTATGTTGAAACTCCTCCTTTTTGAGAGATGCTGACGAAGAGTTGCTCAGCTCGTAGGGAGACTTTGCTCTGAGCCTGAGGCAGAAGAGTTAAGGCATTTGAACAAACAAAGAGTTGCACAATGAAACCAAAAACAGCAACATCTTCTACGATTGCAAGCAATCCTGTTAAAATCCTGTAAATCTGTCGTCAACTAAACAATCGTGCCTAATAATGCACAGTTACTAGATTCACTAAAGAACACCATATGACAGAAATCTTGTGCCATCGCCCACGTCATCTCCTCATAAGTTTGGGAAGATACAACACTTGCTCAGGTTGAGCAAAACCAACTTCCAGTTTCCAGGTCATCTTTTTAAAGGACGCTGGTCAGCAATTGCTTTACTCAATCTTAATGGATTCTGCAACAGCTTGGGCTTCCGAAATGTCAAAGAGTTTTTGCTCACATGAGGATAACTTCATCTTAAACTCTCGAGAAAAAAAAAAGGAAACTTCGACCAATAGAAGACAGATCAGGCGTGATAGGTCCCAACATTATTGCAGCTACTGGTGATACAAAATCTTCACAGTATAAGATTTTAAGTTAGTATAAAATTTCAGAATATCGACAAACTTAAAACAGTATCTTCGTGAAAAGCCATCTCGTGCTCTTATATGGGTATTACAAAAGTATTACTCGTGTGAAAAAATTTTCGAAAGAACATAGATCTTCAACTGAACTCAAATCTACAAGTAGCCTTAAACTGAAAGTTGCTATTGTTACACTACATTTATTACTTTTAGATGTGCAAAGAAATTGTGTGTATCTATCTTTAAAGGCTATTTAAACCTTTTCTGAGTAGGCTTGTTCCATTTTCATTGAAAAGATAAAATTACTGTATAAAGGCACTCAAGAAGGCTGGAGACATGGGGTACACGGTAAAATTAAACAAGAAGACACTATAGCTAGTCGGAGTACTCAAGGCAGGGGTAAAAGGGGAGCCGTGGAATCTTAACCTCAAGGGGCCGTTTGAACAGGGGAATTCCATTGCAGCAGTTAAACAAAAGTTATAACTGAAAGTGGCCAAGCATACTGTGGCTCAGCTACACGTTGATAGTGGCAGCCGGCCCGAGTGGCTCAGGAGTTCCCTCCTATGAACACGTCATGTGCAGGGACCCACCAGCACTTGATGAAACCTCGCGAACACATGCTATGCTGCATAAAAGAGTCCCCCTTTTGTATGAAGAAGCAACTTCGTCACTAGTAGTCCTTACTCCAGGGTCCAGACTCGCTTCCCACTCAATTATGGCTCGCTAAGCGAGCCGGATGCTTAGGCAGTCGGAACCACAACAGTGTGGCAACGATCGCCCACAGACCGGACAGTTCAGCGGCGACACTTGGACATTTTCCATTTCCCAGCCGAACATTTGCTTGGGAGGGACAATATTTTCTAATTTTTCGAGCCAGCGTCAAACTGTTCACAGAAACTGTCAAATAATGGCTGGAAGTGAAGTCCATTAACATGAGGTGCGGCAAAACTCGGTCGTAATTCTTTTCAGTATTGTCTTCTACCTCTATATTACCTTTTTTTACCTTTGGAAGTGGCATATTAAAAATTGATAGGCGTGAAAAAAGTTAAATATGATTTAATTTAGAAAAAGACTTTTTCAAGTTAAAAAGAAATTTATTCAAACTTTCGTTTTGAGAATTTTTTTTTAGAAAGTGTAGTCTGCACTAAAACAACATTTAAAAAAAAAGTGATCGCTTTTCAAAATTATAAATAAAGCAAGTTCCAAAAAAATTCAAAATGCTATTTATGAAGTTTGCAAGAGGGCTACGTAGTGCACATGAAACTTGGATTCTTGAAACCCCCTCGTCCTGCCTCCACCCAAGCCGGCACGGCTCCAAGCGAGCCCATGTGAAACACATATTCTTACAAGGCAACGGTCTGGAGATCTAGATCCAGACAGAAGTTTATATTCCTCCCACCAGACGGTCAAACAAAAGGGAGAGAGAGAGAGAGAGAAACCTGTCCTTTCTCTTCTCGAGAAATCGTTGAAGCGAGGCCTTTCTGGCGAGAGGAAGGTCTGAAACAAAACAAAACCATCAAATGAGCAGACGTTTACCAGGTTGCGCATTTTGTAAACTTCATCAAAGACGTCCACCGTAACGCATCAAATTGAACGCTACAGATAAAACAACGACTTAGAAGAAGCGAAGAAACAAGGCGTACCGCAAGCACTCGTCTTGGTGGCAAGCTGCAGCTTTGGGGCGTTGCCGTTGCCGATGTAATGCATGACGGCCTCGGCCTTCTCTGATGGCACGTTCTCGTATACCACCATCTTACCGCCATAGAATATGGTCATCTGTGCCGTCCCTCCTCCTCCATCCTTCGACGCTAGCCTGCCAATTTTTTCGTTGGAAATGCAGCTGCCATCAGAACCCTTTTTTATCCCATTTAGATTTCCAGAAGGGTAATATAATAGATATATCAACGACCCACAGGTTACGGTCGATCCGTGCGATGATCGATCCAAATTTCAAGGACAAGACCCCCAGGTTACGGACGATCCATGCAATGATCGATCCAAATTACAAGGACAAGACCCCCAGGTTACGGACAATCCTTGCGATGATCGAGCAAAATTACAAGGAAACGACCCCCAGATTACGGTCGATCCCTGCGATGATCGATCCAAATTACAAGGAAACAACCCCCTTTCGAGTCTTCTAACCGTCTCTTAATTGCTGAAATGGGTCGGTTCAGGCCTCCTTTTAGAACAACTCCGGCCAAGTTCGTTTACCTGGTCTCGCTCGGAAACCGTTGCATGTGTTGCAGATGGGAGCATGGATTTGCTGGGTTACCAAACCAGTTCAGGTGTCTGGATCGGATCCAGAACAGGTACTCAGACAAGAAGTATCGGTGTCTACCACCCACGGATTGTCAGTCCGGAGCCGGTGGCGTCGACGAGAGAGAGAGAGAGAGAGAGAGAGATGATTACCCTGCTGAGTTGCGGCCGAGACTCTTCTCGACAGCGGAGATACCACCGAAGCCAGTGTGCTGAGGGAAGAGCGCAAGCGAGTTGCCCTCCGCTTCATCCGCGGCCTGCTGCTCCGTCTCCGTAGTCACTCCCTGAGTTAAGACAGCTGCAGGGCAGAGTCCAGCTGCCTCTGGCTTGGCTGCAACAATTGCAAAAGGTAAAAAGATGAAGTGCTGAGGACAGAAAACTCATCTGCGTTTTCAATAAAAAAGAGAAATAGCGTCACTACTCACTAGGTCGTCCATTGAGATGGGGACGCCACGAGCACGTGAAGGACAAAGGACGCTTTTGGTCGGTGCACAGTTGACACTAGCTGGTTACCATCTTTTTTTATGGTATTGGTATAAGAACATGGCCCTTACGAACAGAAATGTGCAACTGGCTGTTCCCCGTTCCGCGCGTCTAACACAACGGCAACGGGACAACCTCTAATTCGCTGCAGCGCCGAACCGTCGGATCAGCGCAGTACAGTGCCGTCCAACCGTTCCGGCTTTGGAGTATTGGAGGGGTCGACATTAAAAAAAAAAAAAAAAAAAAAAAAAATACGCACAACCCTTTTAACATAATAAAACCACCTCTACTTTTCAGCACTTTGAAAAATAACCATTGCAATTAAGGGACGAAGTATATGAATAAGTGGATGAAAGTTGTTATATATTTTGCTATCTTGCTGAAAGTTTACGGTCTTTTCTTACTGCGTTGGAGCGCATTTTCGACCAATCCAGCATCACAACTCATTTCACTACAACCCGACAATTCCGTGCTTCCAAAAGTGTTAAAAGTAAGACTCCCCGTCAAACAAACCGCTGTTCCCACCAACAACACGTGGGTTCTACCACCGAACCCAAGCCTTCATTTGTTCATTATCCAACAAATCAAATCCTAATTGGCAAAGAACTAAAGACAGCAACGCCCGTAAATGATTTTGCCATGCGCATCAATTCCGGAGTACAGCGAGGAAACGGGTTAGAGAGTTGAAAGTATTTCATATCTAAAAAGTTTTTATTTTTTTTAATCATGTTATATTTTATTTCATTACAACTATTTTAGATTTCTCTTATGTTCTTTATTTGTTAGATAGATCATGAAGGTAGCTGCACGTCGACCAGGATGTCAATAAATCCAATTTAAATCGGATATTGACTAAATCGATATGAACAAAATGGATATGCAAAAAAAAATATCAAATTAAGAAATCGAATAGGATTTAAATTTAATAAATGACATCCGATCTGATTGAATTTGAAATCGAATTCGGATATACATAGATATCCAATCAGATATACATAGATATCCAATCGGATTTGAATCTGATTTATTTTTAAACAAATATCCTATATCTAATGCTACTACATTTTGAAAATTAGCAAAATTCGGTTCAAAATTAGGATTCTGATATAAATATAAAAATCAGATTCAGATTGTAAACTCAAATATCATATTCATATTCATATATGGCTTTTTTTATTGTAAATATTTGAAAAAATAGATATGATTAAGAGTATATCTAATCCAAATAAAATCCGTTCACATCCCCTTCCGTCTCCTAGGCTATTTATACTGCAAGCCCGACTTTCCAAGCATTACTTATTTATTATCAGGACAATCATATTATGTACTATTGCTATTGTTAAAAAAATGATCGCACTTTTTCGGTTTTTTTAATCATCTACGAAGTTGCAAACCAGACGAAATGCATGTTGCTGTAGGACAATTTAATTGAGATGCAAAATATAGTTTCTTTCCAAAATTTTGTAAAACTTGCTCACTTTCTGAACCGTTGATAGCTTCAGATCTAAGATTCCTGGATGCAAGATTCCTAAAAGAAGTACATGTAAAAAAACAGTGGATTTAAGGTTGAATGGAAGTGAACTTAAATTTATGGATCTGAGATCCTGATGAAGAGGTGATGAAGAGGAGTATAGAGGGAGGGAGACGCAAAAAAGGAAATAGAGTAAGAACCAGACAAATTCCCCCTGTTCGTTGCTGAATCAAGCCAACACCTTCAACAAAGGAAGACAGAGAATCCCCAGTCCCTTCTCTACTAACCGCAGTAGAGATGAACCTACCCAGTTTGTCGAACTAGATCTGACAGTGTAGCGAAATCCCCAACCACCCTCTCCATTACCGACTGTCCGGTCGCGTTTATCTGAACTCCACCCACCGACGAGACGGACTGGATCGTTTTGAACGCAATTTCGATCCCGAAAACGAAAGCAGAAAAGCTAAGGAAAATTCTTCCCGACCTTTTGTGCTGACGATGGACAAAAAGACCAGCCGGACATTTGGGTGGGAACCGGGGAATTGGGGAGATCGTAAGGCTACGGAGTCCAGGCACATCCATTCTTTGGATTGGGTCCGAAACAGAGTCCTCCGGGAGGGTGAATCGCCGGAAAGCTGTATCGCTCCACCAGAGATATACCCAAAGCCCACGGGAACAAGCTTAAAGTTACGCCCCGGGAAAATACACATGCCGGCCAGACTCGATGTGGAAAACAGAAAGAAGAAAATCGCAACAAATCTTTTTGTTTTGTAAGAAAACCTTTCAGATCAATGACTAGTAGAATCATAAAGGCGATTCCGGGCAAGATTCCCCCTGCAAAGACGGTAAAAATCACGGAAAACATACAGAAGTATCAAGAAAGCTAATGCCTAAGGAAACAAATTACGGGCCCGAGACACGGAGAAGAGAAGGAGGGAGGAAGGAAAAGAATCTCGTGGAGATGGGGCTTCAAGACGGAAGCACATTCGATCCGAAATCGAAGACAAAAGCGCACATACATCATAAAGAATTGAAGCGCAACAAAATCTCTCGAATTCAATCAAGAATCAGGTATCTCCCGCGATTGCCCCCAACCAAACCCTCAGGAGAAGGAAACTTCTACCGAAACGGATACGGATCATCACGAACATTCGCATAACTACATGGACACCGTAGCTCGAATAAGCGAAATTCCACGGGAAAAAGCACAAGAACGGAAGAAACTCAGGCAAAAGGAGACGAAACAAGAAGTACCTTTTCGCCACCAGACAAAAAAGCAAAAAAAATTGAAGAAAAAGGAAGAAACTCGGATCAATTCGGAGAGTGAGATGCGATAAATACCAGCAGCGATATCGGTGCTGAAGTTGAGGCCCAGACTCAGGTCCCCGAAACCCCCGTTCTCTCTGATGTACTGGCTCAGGCGACTGCACGTCCACGCGAAGCTGGACCGCTCTCCGGCTTTCCCCTCCCCATCGCGACCGCAAAACTTCCCGGAGTCCATAAATTCCGACGCCGTCGGCATGCTCCGTCGCAACCAGAACCAAGATCTTCCGCTCGGAAATTGCAGAGTTCTTCTTCTCCCCACCTCTCTCTCTCCCTCTCTCTCTTTTCCCTCTCTGAAACTCGTGCTTAGTAAGCGTGTGAAGGAGGCTTCTGCTTCATTCAAATCCATCACGAGCAACACGTTTTCCTCGCGCACGTGATTCTTTTTCTCCGTAGAAAGGCCGCCCTAATTTACCTACATACCCCGCAGAAATCTATATTATTCATATCAACGGTCGTAACTCGTTACTTTTTCAGAAAAGCGTCTAATTGTTGAACTTGGAGTAGTTTATCCGCTGTGGTCCCCAACAAAAAGACCCCGTGTTAGGTCTGAAAGACAAAAATATCCGTACTGCTGAAATGGAAGTCTCATACAAGGGCAAAAATCAAAACGAAAAAAAGATCGCTTATAAGGGGCAAAAATGTCTATCTGGTTTAGCCGCTGGAACACGGCATCCGGTGTTAGCGACATAACAAGGAAAGCGCGTTACGATACCATTTTTTTTTATAAATTCTAGGAAAACAAATGTTTAAATAATCTGAAAAATGATATTAAATTTTTTTTAAAACGGCCAGGTTTATCCTGTGAAGGGCTCTTTATCAAATCTTATTTACCTATTTACTGGTGTTTACAGTTAGAAATTTCTGGTGAAGGGGCACTGTTGGTTTAAATTTCAAATTTTAAGGATCAGTTATATATAAAAAAAGTGAAACTTAATGAAGTTCATATGTATAAATAAAACAATTTCTATACACTGGGGTGGGCAATTTCCCACACTGTGGCTCTGCCATTGGCGTCTACAATTTTTTATCCCTCCAGGCAGCCATGGCATCGGTAAAAGTAGATAATCTATGGATAAGTCCCCATGAACCAACAGAGTGAAAGGAACAAGCGAGAGGATTAATCCCACCTCCCGAGAATTTGTGAAGGCAATGTTGTTTCACAAAAAATAGTTCTTGGATATCTCCCAAGTAGATAAAAAAAATGTATCCACAAAAAGTTCTAAACATAATTTATTATAAAATGGTTGCAATTGGTATGATGGCTGAACAATATAATTCCTATAGTAATTTGAAAAACTAGTTTTAGTATTGTAAACAAGTTGGTTGTTGAAACGTTTAGATGTGAAAAAAGACACTATCATAGAAGCATTTTGATGGTAACCCTCTTTGTCTTAGCATTGGAGTTTTCAAACTCTAGGTTTTTGAAAGTATTGACTATGAATGAATTGGTGAAAGAGTTTTTGATCTCTTTTGTGAGATGAAAATAATCCAACATATGCAAAGTGTATTATCATAGCCATGCAGCTAACTTGGTGAATGGGTTGAGATGTACCCTCATCTTACACCTAAACAAAAAAAGTTAACTTGAGATGCACTCTTGTTTTACATTCCAAGTGAGTCTTGAGACATGATTTTACATTTTAAAGAAGTATTTACAGATAAAAACTTAGTAGAAATTATGCATGCAAGTACAAATTTTTAATCCCGCTTCTACATTGTGACAGGTCTTGGTTGAACAACGGGAATTGAGAAATAGACGAACAAACTAATCACTTTATTATTTTCAATTGAAATAATTAATGTGTCAACAGTCAATAAGTCCAAACAGTCATAACCATTTATGTGACATGAAAAACTTGCATTCAAATGGAAAAATTAAGAGTGGTCTGGTTTAGCAGTAGTGGTTAGTACTAAACAGTGGCGGAGCCAGAAAATTTGGCTGGCGGAAGCTGGCGTGGGCAGAACAGTGAGAGGGAGGAAGAAGTTTTCTTTTATACCATTTACTATTTTAAATGGTATAAAAGAAAATTTTTTGGGCTGGTGTGGGCAGGTGCCCACACCTGCCCCACGCTGGCTCCGCCACTGGTACTAAATCATCTATATTTATGCCCCCTCATTTGGCAGATTCACCAGTGAAAGTCTTATTGTTTGCCACCAAAAAAAACGTGGGTTTTTGTTGTTTGTTTGTTAGTGAAAGTGGGATGGACTATATTCTATCTTCAAAAAGATGAGACCCTTATCTGTTCTACCTATCTTTGGCAAGCCAGAGACTTACCACTACATTTGAAAAGGTATGGTTATTTCAACCATTGATGATTTTGGCAGGCCTCTATGAAGTCAATAAGACATTAGTTAGATTGGTTTGGGAGACAGGATGAAGGCACAAACATCAGCTGTTATTAAAGACTCAGGATGGCAAGTTTGGTTAAGAAGTTGATGGCAGTGCTTTCAGAGGTATTTGGCAACGCCTCAAGAACTGTCCCACCAGAAGCCCACCATAAGTACAAATGGAAGGGTAACCCTAAGCACTAAAATCACCAATGACTAGAGTCGACAAAGCCCCGCATCTAGGGTTTGAATCGAACTCACTTGTTAAAACATGATTCGAATTTGAGCGTGAATTCAAATGTATGCTCAAAATGTTAAATGAGTCGACTTCGAACTTGACTTAGCTTGACTACATGATCAATGTTGATTTATAATGAAAAAATAGTTAAATGAGTTAATAGATTTAACAAAATGAAACGTAGTTAACATGAACGAGTTGAGTTTGAGCTCGATCTTGTACCTTTGAGTCGAGCTCGAGCTTGTCCTGTCAAAGTAGACTCAAATTCAAGTAAAAGAGCTTGGACTAGGCTAATGCACAACCCTACCACATCTGGTTTAGTCCTTCGGATCTCATATCCGATCTAGTTTCAGATCCGATGTCGGATCTCCGACCGGGGCTATCTGACATCCCCATTAACACTCGCCCCTTTTTAAAATTTAAGCTTCGTCGCTCCCCCTCGATTCTTCCGCCTTTTCCCTCCCGTGTCCGAAAAGATTAATGGCAACCATTGAGATTCTGTACGAGTGAAGGCGTTCGACGGTTCCTCTGCTTTCAGGATACATTCTTGATTCTCCTCCTTGCGCCTCCTAAGCGAGTGGATAGAGGCCTGTACGTCGGAAGGAAACATCGGGCGTGGCCTGAAAATCCATCGCAAGGCTTCCGAGTCAAGAGAAGACTTGAAATCGGCGTCCCCAAGAAATTTCGCCTACACCGGTGTCCGCAAGGGAAGTTCACATCGTCGCCATTTGTTATCAGGCAGGTGAGATACAGACCTTGTTCTTAATGGATCAACGACCACAGTGACTGGCAGAATAAATGGATAAAGAGAAACGGCGGCAGTTTCTGGAGTGCTTCGAGTGAACTCCATTGGTTCTTGTTAGCTGGCACCACGGAATCAATGGTTGCTATCAGCAATGCATTTCTGATTCATATACCTTTTCTTTATCTATTGCAGTTTGTGATTGTAAATTTTTATTGCTCCCTGGCGTTCTCAGAGGGCCTTCTGGATTTTCTTCTGCCTCATCCTTGTTGTTCGCTCTCATTTGCTTCGTTATCATCATCCCTACTGCTTCTGTCTTAATTGGGTATTCTAGCTTCAGAACTTCAGAAAGAACGCGTGCTGATTCTTAATGCGTCAGTACCCATGCCGACATATCTGTGTAAGAGAAAACGGGGGGAAAATGTCAGGTACGAACGAGAAGGGCATGCTTGGAGAGATTAATCAATAACACAAGTCTAACTGTGGCAGTCCTCTCTCTGCAAAAACCCAATCGGAAAAAAATTGTAAAGTCGGCAACTATCATGATGGACGTTCTTGGATCTTCACCAAATTCCTTGTACCTTATGCTCCTCAACTTATTGGAATCAGAACTGCTACCTAGAAGGCAAGAACCAAAAGTCCAAGAAGCTGCAATTTAAAAATAATTTTCTGAAAGGACATTGAACTACAGGGATTTTGAAGAACTGGAAACTCAATAATTCTTTTCAAATTTCCACGAGGCATTTTCCATGGGTAACTGCCCTAAGCAGTTGCTTAACAGGTTGAGAACTAGCAGTGAGTTAAGAACATCGTAGAGGGAAGCTTTTAGCAGTGAGTTAAGAACATCGTAGAGGGAAGCTTTTATGGCTGTAAGTTGTCTATGATTATGCATCTTTAAGTTGTCCTATCGTTTGTTCAGAAGATGGCCTTTGGAATCAAAGGTGCCATTTAGTAGAAAGTTAGTAGACCATGCTTCTTCCTGCAGAAAACTACAGTTGTCTTCAAAGTAACTCCAAATAGATTTGGCCGTTCACCAATCATTAGACCAAAATTGGTGGTTCGGAAATTAGTTGGTTGTGCCTTCTCATGGTTACTATATTGTTTCTTACGAATTATTGTGTTTGGGATGGTAAAAACTGAACTGTAGATGTCTTGCCTTGTAGGTCTCATGCAAAAGTTTTGCATAGATTGATTTTAACACAAGGGCATAACCTTAAAAGAAAGAAGCTATCACTTTTTTGATGCAATTGTTTTGATGTTTGTTGCTGTTTTGAATTATTACCATCAGTTCATATCTAATACCACCACTCTTTGTTCTTTTTGGGGCCAGGGCATGTGGACAAGTTTGATTTATCCAATTGTACGAGAGATATTTGTGATTTGAGTTGTCACTGATCAGATGGATCAGGATCCACAACAAATGCGTATCAATGAGGTCTCTTCTCAGTCTTCTCATGCCAAACCTTGATGATCAGATGATGCTTGCTTGTTAAGTTTATTTGATAGAGAGCTATGTCAAAAGAAAATTTTCAAGTCCCCATGGAACATTCGTCTCTTGCAAAGCAAGCCATGAATTGTTGATACTCCTAAGAGCACATGGTACCACCTACAATAATTGCCAGATACACATTCAGTGCCCTTATTTCCTTGAGCCTCTATCAACAACAACTTGGCTCCTCACTTAGAGTTTCCTTCGAAATTTGAATGGTTAAAAGAATGTCTAGGCACCTGCAGCAGCCCAGGCATGTAAATTGAGACACCTGGGAGGCTCAAACGAAAAATATTATTGAAAGTTTATCTCTGCAGTTTTATGTTTTGTTCAGTTCAATCTTATAATGCGTTGACTATGATGGAGTCTCAAAACACAGTCTTGCCCATTTCCTTATTTATGTTTTCCCCTTCTTTGCTGACCAACAAGACAGCCTTTATCATGCCGAGGTGCAAATAGGCCATATTGTGGGTTCTATTGCTCAATTAGTTCAACTAAGAGCCCACCAAATGGCAAAACTAAATGCATAGTAGATCTGTCTTAAATTCAAAAAAACTTCATGAAGTGAGTTTTTTGGAGGATGTTCTTAAGTGCTTTAATATTTATTCATGACAATCAAATGCGTATGGTAATCATCTTAGAAGGTTAAGTTTGTCCCAAATATTTCATGGAACCGACAAATGCATTAATCCAAGTTGTCCTTTTATGCATTATACCAATGAAGCTAAAATGACAAGCATATATTTTGAATAAAGAAATTATAGTATCATATCATGCATATACTGAGATCAATTGGTATGGGAAAGCATTAGATGAATCTCAACATAAATCCACAGCAGAAAGTAAGTTCACACAAACCTAGAAGCACTTTCACCACACAATCATGGAATCACTGCCTCAGCTTTGAGACCATGAAATAAGATGGTATGGGAAAGCACAAGATAGAGTTCAAAATGCATCCACGATAGATGTTGAACCCCATCCCTACCTGCTTCGTAGCTGATCTCAGCATGCACTTTGCACCTAACATGACTATAAACTGACAATTGGAATTGGTGGTAGGGCACCAAAGTTTTAAAACCCCTCAAGGATTTTTAATATTATCAAATATGAAATCAATCAATCATTGTTGAAGTCACTTGCGTGAGGTATTGCAAAAAACACTGTAAAAATGCTACAGCAACATTGCTTGCAAAGGGAGGCAATACCTAAATATATATGACGAAGAGGAACTTGCTACTTAGCTAGCTTTGACAACTAGAACTCTAGACATTGGAGCTGTCTACCGGCCAGGTCTCCCAGCCAAACACTGGTTGAACCTGCAGAAGACCAAAAAAAAAAGAAGAAAAAGAAAAAACATGCAAATGAAAATCATAAAAGAACAAAAAATATGTATATTGTATAATATACTATGTACACCAAAAAGCACACATACACATGCATGAGTACATAATTTAACATACACATAGCAAAAGTACAGATTAAGTTAAAATCCAAGCCTAGCAGTTCCACTCACATGAGCATGTCTGGTAAGAGGTTTAAACTGAGATCAAGGTCAAATACAAATTAGGCCACCTTGCTCAACTGTGAGCCAACAGGTTTAATTTCCGTCTCTAACCATTAACATTATGTCAATCTGAAAATTGTATTCATCTTTCATATGATTTTCAACATAATAAACCTAATCCTACAAATCAGGCGGTCCTTAGGTTCAACCAATAGGAAATGGAATTATTTGCGAGTTATCAGCCCACCTGAGTTTCCACGAGTACCCAACATGATGCTCGCCTCTGTACCAGTTAAGCATGGCAACATGCTACAACTTAGCTGTAGATGTGAACCTTGGTCTATTTCGTGGAATGATAAACCATGCCCCTAACAGCATCTACAAGGACATGGAGACATTATTATGATCAGATGAGTATCATTGCCTATTTTCAGTACTAACACAGATGACACAAGAGAGGACAAAAGGGCCTCATGCTTTTGCTGAAATTTGTGATTAATTATTAGCAAGGTATGCTTCAGTTCTGAACTATGTGGTTAAAAGCAGCTTTAGTCATAGAGTTGGCTTGGGCTCAGGCCTCATGTAGCTACAATTCCAGCTTGGTTGTTGCTGACTTGCTGAAAAACTTTGTCATGAGTACAGTAGCCCTTCTTTGTGATGATTTTGATTTTTGTACATGGGATTTAGCAAAGTGTAAAAATGATTAGTTACTGTGTGCCTGATACATTTCTTGCTAATATTTTTTACTTTCTTGCCATATATAGTTCTTTGCTGCTAGGAAAAAGAAACCTGAATCACCCCTTGAAAAGTTCAGTAAAAGTGTGAGAAGTGCTAATACTCAATTAGTCGCATCTCCGAACTCGAAGCATACTCTAGACAAGTACTTGGTGAATTCACAAGCTGAAAGTTTTGTACTACAACAAGATGCTGCTCAACACTTGGATCCCATCAAGCGGAGTCTGAAGTTAGAAATTGATAAAGATCTAGAATTGTCACAAAAGTCAAACTTGTACCCTAATAATTTGGTTAAGAGTCATGATTCAGAGGCTGCAGGCACCAAAGAAATGCAAAATGGAGTTCCTCCCTTTCCAGTGTGTGAAGAAGCTATTTCTGGAAAATCTGCTTCCGTGATGGAGTGTTCGCCTAACATGAAGACTTCAGAAGCTGGTGTTATCATGTGTGAAGGGGTGAATGCTGAAATTAGCAGGGCGGACATGGAGCTTACACATTTTGCAACAAATTATTTGTCTTTATATTGCAGGTTTGGCCTTTCTTCTCCTTTCATGACTTCCAACCTAAAATTTCTTCTGGGCAGATCCTTGTCCATGCTCCCTTTTCACATGTTTGCATTTTTTGTGAATATTTGTCACAGTGGAATTTCTTCTACGGTAAAGCAACTAGATCAATATTCTCTCACAGAAGATACAATAGCAAGGTCCAAACGGAATGTTAGCCCTTCATTGCTCATTGTCAACAGTAGCACAAATAAGAAGAAGCAATGCATCACAGACAGAGAAAAGTCGTGCCAAATTGAGACTTCAAGTGGTTTCACTTCTAAAGCAGATTCCGAATGTGGAGATGACATAATTTCCCAATCAAATGAGCAGTTTGTGAAGCAATGCTCAAGCTGTCCTAAAGAGCCTGAGGTAGCCTTCTAGATTATTTACTCTCTGTTTTTGATATGAAGATTATAATTTTTATAATTATTTTGCAGGGTGGTAGCTCTAGCAAAAATCCTACCATGATAGGTACCGAGGACTTTGGAATTCTGAGGAGGTGTAGTAGAACACCATCACTGACCAATGAGATGAGTGTCAATCCCATATGCAATTTCTTGTGTAACATTAGCAATGCTCATGAAACATTTGGGTCTCCCAAAGGTAGTAGTATTTTTTCGCCTGGAGAAGAGTTCTGGAGTGAAGCCATACAATTGGCAGATGATATGTTAGCTCCAAATGATAATCTTCTTAGTTGTGTCCGTAAAGGATCTAAGACGAGTGGGGAAAAACATGATTTGGAAAAATTGGATCACTTAAATAATACATGCTGTGAAGAACATTCGCTGGAGAATAGCAGTAATATTTGGCATGGTAAGCTTGCTTCAGCTAAAAGGTCATTTAAGCATGCTCAAAAACATGTCAGCATGAGAACAACTGCTATTTCAGAAGGCTTTGTTGAAGAAAAGTCTTCCTTGCCTGTGAGGCATTTTGATTTCTCAAATGATGAAAACGATTTTGATAGAATGCTTTTGCCATATGATCCAGTGATAAGCAAAAATGCTGGCAGTACTAGTATTCAGGTGATAGAAAGTGAGATTTTTGCAGATGGAGAAAATAAGGCTGAAAAAGTCCCTTCTCCATGTTCAATTGTTTTAGGAGGAAAAGAAGTCAATGGTGATCCTAAGTCAATTGAGAAGTGTGAAATTGGCAGCAGTCCATCAAGTGCTATTATTTTAGATGATGTGAGTGCTTGGGTTCCTTCAGAAGTATGTACAATATATTCAAGGAAGGGGATAACAAAACTTTATCCTTGGCAAGTACGTTTTTGTGCCTAAAGTATGTATTTTTTTGCTATATTAAGTGAAGGCATGTGCTGAAATAGATAACTGTTCTTTTGTCTTTGAAATATTTTGTGTTTGTAGGAGTGCTTGTGCTATTCAACTAGTTCTTTTAAACATCTGCTTATTTTACTTTTTTGTATTCTCTATGTTTGCATGTTTAGGTGCACATGTATGTATCCGTAGGTGCTTGCGTCACATGTGGATGTTATCTAGGTCAGAACAGTTTTCTACAATCCTAAATATATAAGATTTATGAAATATGTGGACTAAGTAAGTATAAGAACTATGTAAACTGTTTATGAAATGCCCAATTAACTAAATTATAGTTCACAAAGGGCCATGTGTAAAATTGCATTCTTGGAAAGGTGGCTAACAACTTGTACTTGATTTAAAAAAAAAATTATACTTGATACCTTGCAAAACTATCGATAATTAGATGACTCATAATCAGTCTACATAGTCCTCATGTTTATTCAATTTATATATTCCATGAGCCCATATGACTAGCTGGCCAATTTTTTCATTTCTGACTTCATAAATGAGCTCAGTCGAACAAAATCTATTGGGTTGAGAAAAAAATTAGCTGAAATACGATGCTCAGATAGCAGTATCAATAGCAATGGCAATGCATTCTCATTTGACAAAAGAAGATTTAGTGAGCATCCTGTTTTTAATTATGAATGAATATTTCAAAGAAAACGAGGATGCAAGTCTCAGAAGCAGAAACCAATTAGATGCAAAGGCATGAACCTTTCTGTCTCCCTTTTGGGCAACCTATAAAAAGTCGAATTTGCACAACATTTTGAACTAAGTGAGAATCTAAAAAGTTACCAAAAAAGTCTCAGAAGCAGAAACCAATTAGATGCAAAGGCATGAACCTTTCTGTCTCCCTTTTGGACAACTTATAAAAAGTCGAATTTGCACAACATTTTGAACTAAGTGAGCATCCAAAAAGTTACCAAAAAAGTGATTGATATGACTTAAATGCATGAAGGTCTCTTTTTCCCAGCATGCATAGACATTTACAACTGAAAGTTTTATGAAAGAAAAGATAATAAATTGACCAAATAAAAATACTGAAGGATTTAAGAAAAGGTAGATAAGATTGGGCTTAGTCAAAGTTAACTTAGTTAAAATTAGATAAGAGAGGGCAAAAAATGTTTTGACTGCAAGCAGTAACGTTTCTACCATGTCCAAGCTGTGTGCCATGACCACACCCATGTCCTGCATTGCGACGTGGGCATACCTGTTTTTTGGTTATGTTTGCATGACACACATATACATATACATATATATACATACATTTCACACACACACACACACACACACACACACACTCACACACACACACACACACACACACACATATATATATATATATATATATATATATATATATATATATATATATATATATATATATATATATATATATATATATATATATATATATGTATGTATGTATATCTATCTTAGTCACAAATAAAGTTTCGGAGTTTTGAACGGTGAGGTTTTTCTCGAGTATAATGTGGCGAGCTTGAAAAAAACGGAAAATAAAAATAAGTGAGAAACTAATAGCACAAAATCAAAAGATAAGTAGATTTGCAACAAATAAAAAACGAAAAAAAAAACTATTTGGCATTAAAAAACGCGTTAAAAACATGTTTTTTTTACATTTTTTTTTAAAAACTTGTTTTTTAAAAATTTTAAACATTTTCATTTTTTTCAAAAAAACACATTTTTTGTGAGACCGACACACACATACACACCCATATATATATATATATTAAAGAAAAAGTGTATAATATGCAAGAAATAAGTCAGCCGTATAAAACGGCAATTAGACGCGTCTTTTTAAAAAAATGTCATCAAATAAAAAATGTGAAAAAACACATATTATACGCTTTTTTTTGCGTTTTTTCATATTTGTTATTATTTGTATTATTTTTTAATAATTTCAGGATTTATTAAATGTTTTAAATTTAAAAAAAATAGGTCGAGATTTTCTCGAAATATTCCCTAGGTATACAACTTTGCCATACTATACCCAAGAAATTCCTCGCCGTATAATACCTGTGTAGCCGTGCACGATATATGTGACAATGATATATATATATATATATATATATATATATATATATATATATATATATATATATATATCTTAATTCTTTGCTCGCCTTCTGGTTCGCTGTTCATCAAGTGATCTGTATATTCCAAAAAAGATGGGAATCCTGCGTCATATGTTTTTATTTCTTAGTGCAGGTTGAGTGCCTCCAGATGGATGGTGTTTTGCAGAACAAAAATCTTGTTTATTGTGCATCTACAAGGTACAATTAATATAAGTTTTTGTCATCTGCATGGTGTACATATATTGTTGTTAATGTGCATGCGTGCCTGCATTTGTTTGTACGTGTACAATGGAAGATATTAACTAAAAGATTGGTTCTCTATGTTCACAATGGAAGATATTAACTAAAAGATTGGTACTCTATGTTCCAACGTGCTGAATTACATACATGATTCTCAGGGTTTTTATTGGTGAAGTTTTTCTTGCGCATTTGGTGGATTGTTTTCCTCAATAGAATTTTAGGAATTAAAAAATGTAAATGTTTATGAAAATATGAGCCAAAACTGCTAAAATTAACATGTTTATGCTAATTTCTTTCAAGTATATTTATACATATTTAAAATTGTTTTTTAAAATTTTGAAAACTAGGCAAAGGTGTAAACAAAAAGTACGAAAGAACTTTTTTAAAAGATGGAAGTGATAGTATGGTCTAAATACTTTTTGGCAGTAATGTAAAAATATCACAAAATTTTCTCTTTAAAAACATTATGTAGGCCTTTTCTATACATGCTTAGTTTGTATTCTTGCACTTGAAGCATGCATTCCCTGTGCTTCTCATCCACTTCTTAGCTTAGAGTATGTCACATGGGTACGTCCCAAAGGGGGACGTACCCTACCGGTACCGGTACGACACCGGTACGGGTACAGGTACGCCACTGGGTACGGCCCCGGTACGGTCAACGCGTACCGGCCCGTACCCGTCCATTTTTGAACACGGTCAAGGTTGACCGGGTCCATTTTTGTCCATTTTTGTTTTTAACTTTTTTTTTTAACGTTAAAAAATTTAAAAACCGCCACCACCGCCGAGAAAAGCGCCACCGCCGCTGAGTCCAGCCACCAGCTTCTTCACAAGGAATGCACATATGAAACTGTTTTAAAGGGATGAATTTTTTCATCCAATTGTATCTTAAGCGACTTCGGATCCGGGCCAACTCGCTCCAGATCCAATTTCATGGTAAAAATATTAAAAAATTCAGAAAAATTCTAAAAAAATCAGAAAAAATTCAGAAAAAATCTAAAAAAATCCGAAAAAACTAGTAAAAATCAGGAAAATTCAAGAAAAATGTATTTAAAGGAACACCCTTAGCATTTTGTTCTTGTTTGAAATTTTTTGATATATATATATATATATATGTATGTCTGTGTGTACGGCCGTACCCCCGTACCCGCACCCGTACCCGTACCTATGTGACATAGGCTTAGAGTGTTCCCATACAATCAGGGAAGCACCCTTGCCTTAGAGGTAATTAAAGGCAAGGCAACCTTTGTTTTGTAGATAGCATTCTAGGGATGCCTTAGTCACCTTAAGCATATCCTAGTGAAGCTCTAAATGTCCTAACTAGAGAGCATCATTGCATTGGAGACACTAGCTTCAATGCAAAGGGGACTTGTTTGTCATTTTTAAGGATTCCTTGACTACAGTTTGCTCCCTGCTTGCTTTATAGTTTGCTTTAAATACTAGTTTTCCAAATTTATATTCATGTGAGCATCCTTCTCATGAATGGGCAATGATTTAATTTTTATCTTAAAGTAACATGAAGCCTGAAGGAGGCACTATGCACATGAACAAGGAAACCCCCTTTCTTTCTGATTTTTCGAGTCTTGGTCATTTGACATTATCATATCAGTATTTCTACTTATGTATTTTCCCCGAAGGACTATATTCTTATTTTCTCTGTTCCTCTTTATTTGAGTCTTTGCATGCATCAAATATAAGTACCTTTTCAAACTAGACACTTAGGGTTGCATAAGGTCCTGTTGGAGCTCAAGAAAGGGATGCAAAAATGCAATGACTTTCTTCTATTTTATGATTTTCAGTCCATGCCATCCATGCATATGCATGCATCATGTCAGACATAGATTGCGTGGTATCATTATGAGGTTTCTATAAATGTGACTATAATAGTCACTAAAGAAGAATATGATAGAAAAAGGCACTAAGGCCACTTGGAAATATATCAATCTTATTGAATGAATGTCAAATGGCTGTGTAAAACAACAACTTTGTACAAGAGGCAGCCCAAGAATATATACAAACAATAAGAATGAAGTAGAGAAGGAAGAGAGGGCTGTTCTAGCCGTTGG
>JAANDH010001690.1:0-35478 GCA_011799765.1 Nymphaea thermarum | reverse complement strand
ATCAATAACTCGTACACGATCCAAATGATCCTTAGTCCTTGGTCTAATTACCCCTGTTAAAGGCGGCAGGAACGGTTGGACCTCGTACCGACGGGCGGATCCCTTTCTCTTGAAAATTTTCCTCAAAACCTCAATTTTAAAAGAATTTTTGCTGACTCGCATTTCAACCTCCTTTGCAAAAGGGGTGGGGTGCGAACACATACACTTGTGCATATCATGGAGTTCTCTTGAAAAAGGACAACTCAATGCTCTTGGCTTTCTGAAACGCCCAACATTTTACTCACTTCCATGGAAGCACTGTTGCAGAAGAGATGTGGGGAGTTAGAAGAGGATACAATTGTCCTTCCTCATTAACTTCTTAAAGAAAATTTCATGCATGATGCGAAGCTTAGTGGTTACATGTCCATTCACGTGATTGTTTACCCGTACCTCCTGTGTAGATTAAACATGCTTTAGAATTGCCAATTTCAAGATTTCTAGAACTGCAGAGTCATCTTAACCTGGTGGCATCTTTGATCGCATAGTTGTGTATTTGTTTTTCCTCTTGGGCATCAACTAGTTGGTTGGTCCTCCTATCTAAGTTTGGAAGCCCTTCCCTTTCTCATGGTTCGAATTTATTTTACTAAGCATTGGTGAGTCTGTGCATGGGACATTCCCTTAACATTTTTGGCTCTGGTTGTACATTTTCTGAGCTTAAACGCAATCATGAAGGTCTGGACTTTCTGGTGATTTCTGGTACTTCATTAATCAGGATAAGTTTTTGAAATGCTTGAATTTGAAAAGTTGTTAAGTTCCTGTGGTGATCTTGTAGTAGTCTTAGACTGCATAGTGCTAACTGGATGGGAGGTAGACAAACTATTGTTATTTATGTGATTTGATCAGACATTCCACTGCAACAATGGGAAGGCGTACCTTTTCAACAAAGCATAAGTTTTTCTGATTTAAATCTTTCAGTCTCTCCTTGCTTGATATGATGGATTGTTATAATGGCATCTTTGTATATCATCAACCATGTCTATGCAAATGATTTATTTTCCTGAGCACTACCTTGAATTTTTGACATCTCAAGACTTCAGTCCCGGATTGAGTTGTCAATTACAGTATCTTGGCGAAAGTTGTCGCTCTATGTAAAGGCATAGATATTTGACATCTCAAGACTTCAATCCCGGCCGGGTGTGTAAGGCTTTAGTGATTCTGCCTTTCTGTGCCCTTTCTTTTCGTGGTTATATTTTTGTTCGGACCTAATCCAATTGCTTGATCATCAAGGTCTGATTTCTTGAACGTTGAAACTCAATTGGGGATTTGAAGTTTTGGTTTCTGTTGGCAAACGGAGCCCATCAAGGTGTGCAGCTTTGAATGGGCGATGCCAATCTTCTGTTGCTTTCTTGTTTCAAATGATGCTTATTGCTATTGATTCTTCAAGTCATCAAAATTTGCTCTCTATTGGCTATCTGGTTTATTATAGTTTGTTGCTTTGTCTAAATAGTATTGATAACAACAAGAATAACAATAACTATAACGATAATAGAAACAACAACTCAATTGCCACTACTGTTGTTGTTGTTGCTGCCACTACTGCAACGATAGTTGGGTGAATGTTAACGATAGATGCAATTTATCGGCTGAAGGTCAACTTGTTATTAGGATTTGATTTACATTTTCGTTGTAATGTAATGGAAATAGAAAAAGCATGAAGTTGTTCTTGTGTTCGGGTCTCTTTATTCAAATCTTGGAATGGCAATGGAGGAATTTCTTTTGAAATATATGCAGTAACATAGTTTAAAAAGTAATAGTGGTGTAGATTGCTGAAATGTTTTGGTAGTTTAGTATCTAAATGTTTAGAACTGCGAAAATGACCAGTCAGGTTGTTCTTGTATTAGAGTTATGGGCTGCTTCCCTTTGCTCACCATAGCAACGGCATCTTTTGTCAACTTTGCAGGCATGTTGTACTTCTACTGCACAAAAGAGAGGAGTGAGCAGAAAAAAAAAAATCAAAACACAAACGTAAGAATCTACAAATACTCTTGTACAGACTCTGTGCAAATGAGGGAAGCGGTATGCAGATGAGGGATGCAAAATATTTTAAATGCTATATAGATGTCAATATATCTTAATATCTGGTTTTTTAAATATAGTTTTGAATAGTCTTTTATGTTTTGTGCTAAGAAGATACTTTTCTTTGCAGCTACCAGCCTAATAGGCTGTTACTTTCCTCTTTTAGTCCACTCTAGTCATCTGATTTTTTTTTTGTTACATTGGGAGTGATTTGTGTGTCCTGGGTTTTGGTTGGCATCTGTGTTAGATTAAAAGTCTCCATAGGCACCCCATGTGAAGTTCAAGAAGAGAGAGTTGAGAGAGAAAACTTCTAATAGCAAGTCGGCAGCTTCAAAACAGATTAAGCATGCCATAATTCTGTATTAGATTTTCAATGACTTTTTACTAGACAATATACAGTTATACACGACATCATTATGTCACCTATGCCACCGGGCAGACTGTATGCCCCCTATATTATAATATAGATATGAGTCCAGATCCATATAGTACACAGCTTCTCTAGATTGATGGCATTGAAGCTGAAATAGAGGAGATCAGGTTACTCAGTTCTTGGTGGGCAGTTTAATACATCGATTTATGTCAAATATCATTGAAATGTGTAACATTCTCATTATATTATATGTCATTGCTTTAATTATGCTTGATTATTTTAATACTTTATGGTGATAACCTAATTATTTGTTTGTCTTTTTAATTTCTGAAATGCAGGAACCAGGCGGTGATGCATCTCCTCAAGTATTGCATGACTTCAATGGAAAGAGTAGTGTGCAAGACAGAAGACTAGTTATCTAGCAAGTTGTCATAGTTATTTTTGTTTTATGGCTTACAACAATTGAATATTTTAAACAAACTCCTCAATACCATGGTGTTTTAGTTCATCAGTGGTGGTGATAGAGGCGAATATGTCAATGTTGTACTTTGCTTTTACAGTCGATGTAATAATCTTTGCTTCATCTATCAGATACTTTTGTAACTGTTCGATACTTGTTAATACTTGTTAACATTGATAGGAAAAATTGTGAGATGTCTGTTTTTGTACTATGGCATTCAAGAAGAATGATTCATTTTATGTTTAATTGAAAGCCTTTCCTGCTTGAACTGTAAAGATATTTGAAAAGATGTCATGTTGTGGCTAAGAGACCCACTGGATCTCTTTCTTTCCATCACATTCTTCTTGTGAAAGTGTCAACTGTTCTTCCAATTTTTCATAAAAGCTTTGTCACAACTGTGGTTGTGACATTCTGAACTGGTTCCTGTGTATTTGATTAAATGTATGCTTTTACTCCTTACAAGAAGAGTTCATTTGAAATACTTTCAAAACTAAGGTGAAGGGCGCACGCTCTTCCAATGTGATGTGAATGCTTCTCCCTTTATTCACTGGCGTTTTGTATTGCTTTCTGATAAAAGACTTCTAAGTTTTTTGTTTTTTCTTATTTATTGTTGATGAAGTTGTACTTGTAAATAAAATATTCTCTGAAAATAAATACAAGAGATATTGAAATTGAAGGTTTCGTTCAATACAAACGTAAGACAGAATTAAACATCAGACAAAACAGATAGATCAGACAAGACGAAAACAAACGTCAAACAGGACGGACAGAACAGACAGAACAGACACACACGAAACAAACACCGGACAAAAAGAACATAGTGTTATGTTCCTAAAATCATCAAACGGTGGACAAGGAACACTATTGTCCATGAAAACAGGACAGTGGTGTAATGGACAGGACGTCCTGTCTGTCCTGTCCCAGTGGACAGCAATCAAACGACTTCTAATGGTGTCGGAGAGAACGCGTCATCAGGTTGATTTTGTTGGAGTTATGTTCATGTCTTGCTAAGATGAAGGTACATGTCATGTTTCTCTTGAGATGCAGCTTTAACTCAAGGTAGAATCAAAAATTTTGGTCGAAAGGATACTAATTAAAGAACATCTTTATTACAGTTAATTCAAATTCGAATCGTTATTAGTTTTTTTTTTTTAGAATCCTAATTTTTGAAAAGAAAACACAAAACTGATAAATTTAGGCCTATTCAATTTGAGGGGTTCGACATTGTCCCGGCTCGGTTTGAATCTCTCGCTTGCCTAAATTTAGGCCGATTCAATTTGATATTGATAGGACTGATAAAAACTTGATGGATTAATGAAACTGAAGAATGCTGTCATTAGCTTAGATTTCCTGCTCTTTTATTCGTGTTACACAAAAAATGCTTGCTTGACAGAAGGTTTTCAAAGTTCAGAACATACTGAGGCCGAAATATTATATATGTATATAAAATATACGAAAAGACAAACAAAACTGCTGAGGAAGTTTTCGCTAGCTGCAAATCCGAGATTTGTAGTAATTTCTTATCACCAGGAGTCGCAAATCTGGAGACATATAAGCGGTGGGTCATGAAACCCTGTCGCTCACCCGACGTAATAAATTTTTGCACGACAAATTTAATATTGAATCTCTGAAATTTGTGCGGATTTCATCACCAGGCGATCACTGTTCACTGGTACAATTTATTTCAAGAAAAAGTAAATGGTAAAGCAATGGCAGAAATCTCGTCAGAAGATAGAAGTGGGGATGCATGACGGCCACAATGTGATAAAAAAATTGGAACTATTTTGTTACTGTTTCGATCGAATCTTGTAATGCGGTAACTGCGTTAATATATCACTCTAGGGGGCCTTTGAATGCCACAGAAAAAGATGCATGGATGTTTGTTTATTCATGAAAAGCCATGAATGGTGATCCATTGGCCAAAAAAAAAAAAAAAGTCGACCATGTGATTGGGACAGACAAAGATCTATAGTAATGCCTCACTCTGTTTGAATGCAACGGACAAATAATATATATGTATAGAATTGGGAGTTTAAATATTTTTCTTTCTCCTTATCAGTTTTTAATTGGACAGATCTGAATAAACTGTGGGTACAATCTATAGTTTGAATATTGTCTAAGAGTGAAGCACTAGAACATCCTACAAGACCAATTAATCTCTACTTTCTTATCATTGTCCTTGCTTGTCTTGCGACACTAGTGACAAGCACTGATCATCTTTTGATTGTAGATACAGGGAGTGTCCACCTTCATGCAAGAACTCACTTGTAATCATGTCAACAGTTTGAGATCCATTTTACTGGTTGGCTACTTCTGTTTTGAACATGATCAATTTTACTCAACTTCGACAAGTTGAGATGTCGCTGTAATACTAGTTGGCCATCTCTGTTACAGAGGCTGAAACGATGTGTACACTCTAGCTGAAGAGGCCTTGTTTATCGAATGTCATTTTTACCAATTTGACCGTCAGGAAAGATAATTTACATCCTGACAGTCGCAACCGTCAGGGAAAGCAATTGTTCATCCCGATAGTCACTTGCATCGGGATAGTTTTCCCCTAAGATAGCTTTTGCCGACAGCGAAGGCCGACGTCACTAGTGACAAAGATACATGAGCACTGGTGCAGTCAGTGGGCCAGTGGCCCGCAATGGCCCATGAAAATTTTTATTAGAAGAGTGCAAAATCACACTGTGGTGACTCAAAAATTGCGTAGGGTGCTGATACGGGCCAGCCTAGGATTCCGTCGAGACAGGACTCCGATGACGCCGACGATCCTGCCAGGTGCCCACATCAAATCTAGGCGTGTTACTCAAGTGCCCCTCAAAAAATCCTGGCTCCACTGTTGGATGTTGTTGATTTGGGTTGGTAGAATCATGCATGTTGACATGTAGGGAAGTTGATGGAAGGCATGAATCTGGGTAGCTTAGGTTTTAACGAGGCGGACATCAGGGGCGGAGATAGGCGAGGGTCTTTGTGGGGCACTACTCTAAAACCATAAATTTATAGTTGGATTTAGATGGACCTAGGTCCAGTTATATAAAGCAACTACTGCTTTATAAACCTGGGTACACTTGGTTGTTAACTAGATATTTAATGTCCCGTGGAAAAAAAGAAAATCTGACTCCACCAGTAGAGGGAACCCAAAGTAAGAAGGGTTCAAGCAATGGCATGGCGCTCAATACGGATCATGAGTTCCCTTCTTTTAGAAAGCACTCGCAACTTCAAATTGTTGAAGTTTCAAAAAACCCTCTTGTGCTTATTCAAACAAAACTCTTTCGTCGGGATCAGCATAAATGGCATACAATTGCCATTTTCAATCAAACTTGGTAAGGGAGAGCTGTAAATCGTAACTTGTGATGCTTGGCATATTCATTATTTTAATTGTTCATGGAAGAAGAGTTTACCTTGATAACAAGGTCTACTTCTGGAAGGTGTGGGGAAGATGGGGGTGCAAGAGGCAGCAAATTAGATCTACGCTTCTCTCAAATTTAATTAGACAGTATTCCTGATGTTTCAGCTGTATATATGTACAAAGAGATTACTTACTCTATATTTTAATTTAGATATCACTCTCCGGACCGGTAGGTATGACATATAGAGACCCCACTCAACAGTTGGTGGGCTCGGTTTGTACGAACGACCGGCTGGTATGACTTGCAGCATCCTCCGAGTAGATGGCTCTCGATTTCAGTAGGATAGTCTTAATTTAGGGAGCCAAAGGAGAAGGAACTATATATGTAGACACAGTTCCTTCCAAGATATAAATTGATCAGATTCAAATTATATATACTTTTACTATGTTTAGTTTTTTTTAACGTTCATATTATCGCCAGATTAGAATATGAATGAAGAAAAATATGTACCATATCTGCAATTGAATTCAAATTCACAATCCAGAACTGATCTTAGTGGAGTTTTTAGATTAATATCCGAGTCCATTGTAACCTGAATCTAAACTGCATTATAGACATGGGATATAGGACTAAATGATCTATGAATCTGATAGGATATTTACATAAACCTGAACCTGATCCAATTGTTTGATCAGATTTTTTTTTTTTTTTAATATATAGCAGCAAAACCTTCTGGGGTCCCTCCCTTTGGTAGAACTTCTGGCTGGCAATATTGCCTTATGATATGCGGCAATGAATCTTAGTAGGGATCAACTAAAAACTTACATAAAAGTATTTCTGCTCTATATATCTCAATGTTTTTAAAGTTTGTTTAACAAATTTATGTAGATTAAGCGACTTACATGACTGATTTTCTTAGGATCTGAAGGTATTTCTTATCAGGACATTCTTTCGTGTAGATTTAGATCGGCGTCTTAGTCAGCCAAATCGAGAAAAATTTGAATTTACAGGGAAAAAAAACTTGTGGAGAGATAGACGGAGAGATTATCATGACTTGCTTGCTTTGACCTTTCAAAATTGAATGATGACTTTTGATATTGAGAGCCCAACTCACTCACGACAGTCATTGATCTATGTGATGGAGGGTTAAGAGATAAATAACGAAAAAAGAAGTGATTAATATTTTTGTTATATAGCATTTGTTCATTTTTTTTTTCCATTAATCGAACAACTCTCATGAATGAATTATTTTGGAGAACTAGAGTCACCCTTCACTCACTGCAATTCAACCACAGGTCCAGTTCTTCTTCAATTTCTATAACGTGTGTCGTACGTGATGTCCTGAACATGGTGTGCAGAACATGTAGTGGCGTAGACGCATAATCTGCTAAAAAATGCAATCTCATTACACCAATTGCTGTTATCGTTATTTATCGTTTTGTGCTTTTAATGACGCTTATGAACCTTCCACTATCCTCTATATATCATCATTCACCTGACATTCCCCTCCTCTCACCGTCCCGCCAGCCGATCTTCCTCTCCACCTGCCAATCCGCCTCCCCATTTCTTCTTCCCGCCGGCTGACCGGCGGGGCCAGGCGGTCGGTCGGTGTTGCCAGACAGTCTTCAACACGTCCCACGGCATCGTCGGCCATTGGGAGAGGAAAACATCTTCCTTTTTCCATCACTATATATATATATATATATATATATATATATATATATATATATATATATATATATATATATATATATATATATATATATCTATAATAAAAATAATTTTAAAATGGTAAAAAATAGATCAATAAATGGAAAAAGATAGATGGTCCTTATTTGGTGTCTTTAAATGTCATTTAAGCCTTAGAGCTATGGTTTTCTCTCTTTTTATATATTTATATATATATATATATATATATATATATATATATATATATATATATATATTTCGTTATATTAAATTTTTAAAAATTCTAATAAGTTTCTTTTGTTGATTTTAATAAGCTTAATAAAAAATGGAGGTCCAAGTAGGTTTGCAATAAGTCGAGCTAACGTGGGTTTGACTCGAACTCACTTGGTACAGTTCAAACTCAAGTTTAACTCATTAATTAAACGAGTCAAGTTCGAGCTTAACTGATAACTTGAATTTGTAAATAAGTTGTGCTTGAATTGAATGAACTTGACTCAACTTGATTAGACTCGTTTAACATTAGTACTTACTTTGTAATTTTAAAAACTTAAAATGTCTTAAAATTAAATCTTAAAATTTTAAACAAGCTAAGCTATGTAGAGAATCCAAAGATTCGGTGCATAGATGTGCTCTCTTTGTTGTTTTTGTTTATTATTTTTGTGTAGAGCTGGGATCGTAAATACCTATTGTTTGTTAATAAATAAGAAAAACTCCTCTCATATGTATCGGAAGATAAAAGAGTTCATCATTACATATGTGTCACTTAAAAACATATAAATTATATATTAAAAAACGTGAGCTTAAACGAGTCGAGCTGGACCTCACCAAATAAAGCTTGAGTCGAGTTCCAACCGGGCGAGCTTAGGTCCAACTCAAAGAACAAATAATAAGATTAACAGAGTTTGATGCAATTTTAAAAAATATAAAGTTATGCATTTGTGCCGAGTCTCTGCTCTCATTTATTTCAACAGAAGATAACTGGCAGAAATGTCTGCTCGCGTCAGACCCGAAACCGGAATTTGAGGATGCTGCAAGGCCGCCGAACACGTATTCGACTCGAACACGGAACCTGATCTGGGAGGGCGAAAGTTCAAAGCACCGGAATACGACACGAACGTGCGCGTTGGGCGGTGCCTTCCGTTCGGGTCGCCAACACGATCACCTCACTCACGATACGGTAAAAGAAGGAAGCTAAGGATGAAGAAGAAGAAGAAAAAACGATCTCAGGAAAGAGAAGATCGAGGGAAAGTTCTAATGCCAATCAATTAATAGCACTCACGTGACATGGAAGAAAGAAAGATCACAGGTGAATTGAAGCTTATCACACAATAATAGATGCTCATCTACACTGCCATCAAATCGTCGGACTTGATGTCAAATTATTACAGAACAAACTGAATCAAACAGCCATTTTTCCACGCAGAAGCACGCTCTCTGTCACCGCCAGAAGGCCACTTATGCAAAAGCGAGAGAAAACCAGACTACCATGCTTAAGGCTAATTACCGCGAAGCTAAATTATCTGATATATCGGAGAAGGTGTGGATTTTTCGTTTCCATTGCAGAAAGATGTGCTGCTTGCTCTGAATCGTAGCCATTCGCAAAGCCTGAAACTTGGCAGCCGCTCTAAGCCGATGCAGGCACAGGGATGTCTGAAGTCTCTAATGGTTTCACCTCCAAGGTCCTTTCCTTCTGCAACTCTACCGGTGGTGGTGGTGGCGCTGCTGCTGCTGCTGCTACTGCCGGTTGTGGTTGCAGGGCTTCGATGAAGGCCTTGATGTTGAGGTCGGAAGATCCGCCTTCCTGAATGGCGAGCTTGGCGAGCTCCTTGTACTTGGCAGCGTTCTCCCTCATCTCCTTCCCGCTCTCCTCGCCCATGAGCAGTCCGGCGCACCTCTTGAACTCTTCCCTCTCGATCACGCCCTTGTCGTTCTTCCTCCCTCGGAGCCCCGTCTTCCACTTGTGCGACACGATCTTCGCGTTGGTGGCCTGGTCGCTCCACTGCGGCACGCACACCATCGGCTTGCCGCTCACCAGCCCTTCCAGCGTCGAGTTCCACCCGGAGTGCGTCACGAACCCGCCAACCGCCGGGTGGTTCAGAACCTCGACCTGCGCGCACCACCTCACCACCATCCCCCTCTTCTCCACCACCTCCTCGAACCCGGCCGGGAATCCCGGGTAGTCGGCCGGAGGCCGGATGACCCACACGAACGGATGGTCGATCCCCATCAGCCCCGCCGCCAGCTCGTCGATCTGCAGCGACTTCACGTCGGCGATGCTGCCGAAGGACACGTAGACGACGGAGCCCGCGGGCTTCGCGTCGAGCCACTCGACCAGCTCGCTCTTCTTCGGTTTGTTGTCCTGCTCGCTTGGCTCCGGCTTCTTCTCTTCGATGGCCGGCTTCTCGTGGGCACCGTTGCATGCGATCTCCTCCTTCTTGCCAGCCTCCTTGACCGCCTGCTTGATGGTTTTCGGGGTGAGGGAGGGGATGAGGGGGCCGATTCCCGTGGCGTGGATCTTGTGCTCCCGGAGGGAGGCGATTACGTCCTCCTCCAAGGCGTCGAAGGAGTTGGTAAAGGCCCAGCTGCACTTGTTCTCGTGGATGTTGTCGAACATCTCCCGGAGCATGGGGATGGCGTGGGGGTGGGTGTTTCCGGGGAGGAAGAAGGAAGGGAGGTCCTCCGTGACGAGGGGAGGAAGGCACGGCAGCTGAATTTCCTTCGAGAGATCGGCGAAGCTCTCCGGGCAGGTGAAGAGGTAGTGGTAGTAGAGGGCGAGGACGGAGACGGGCTGCGGCCAGATGAGGGCAGAGGGGATACCGTGCTCGTGGGCAACGCGGGCGGCCCAGGGCAGGAGGAAGTTGAAGGCGACGCAATCAACGGGGTGGCCGGAGGCCGTCAAGGACCGGATGAGCTCGGCGAGGGAGGCGGAGCCGTAACGCTCGTAGCGGCGGGGGTAGTGGGGCTCCGAGTTGTTGACGTCGGCCTCGGAGTCGAAGCCGTCAGAGACGGTGGCGAAGGAGATGCCATCGGTGGTGGTGGAGGAGGCGATGTAGGCCTGGGCTTGGACGGTGGTGCCGAAGGTGATCTGGATGCCCCGCTGCAACAGCACTTTGGCGAACTGCAGCGTCGGGTTTATGTGGCCGGGGGCGGGGAAGGAGACGATGACTACGTGAACCATGGCGGAGACTGGCTCCTCCTCGCGTCTCTCGCTTCAACTACCTCCTTCTGGCCACTAGAATTGGGTCTGCCTCGGCTCTCTGCTTGTGGTGGCCGTAGTTCTTTTCGTTTATATAGGGTGGAGGCTGGAGAAATTGTGGGAGCGAGTCCTCTGGGCTCCATCCAACGACCCTTCGTGTCGACTGGTAGGTGCTTCTTTTTCTTCTTCTTCTTTGTCGCACCTCCTTTTCTTCTCAGAACACCTGCAGACCACTGGCAATTCCTGATATCTTTCGTTTCGAACCTTCTCATATCTTTTTCTCTTTTTCCCAATGAATTCTCTCCCCTTTATAATCAAATTCTCGACAATAATCCTTTTCAGCTTTTTCGAAATTTATTTCCTCGTGTTTTCTTCCTCAGTGAAGATGACAGAACTAGAAGAACTAGGCCCATGCAGGTCCAATAACTAAATTATGCTTTTGAAGAATGGGCTGTGTTTCACGCACCTGTCTTCACTCCTTACTCATTCAAACTGACTCGGCTCAGCTACACAAATGTGTCATCAAGGAGAGATTTTCTATTGCTAAGTTGTTCTATGAGAAACATTTGGATGCAGAATATGTGAATTCCTTTTATGGATTTTTTGTTATATGGTCATTCATATTTGAATTGATTAAAAGAAACCAGTTAAACAAGTTAACATGTTAAATTAACAAAAATGAGTTCAACGAGTTAAGGGTCAAATGTGAAGGAAAATGCACGCCTAACGATGGTTTTCTACGGTAAAAACAAAAGGCGGCGGACGATATTCCAAGCTTTTCATCTGGTCGGGAAAATCAATTCATTGATGAGGGCATTCGATAATAACAAGCAATTCTGTCTCAGAAAATGTCACAGTCAGGTTTTATTGCATAACAATGTGGTTTGGATTCAATTGTATATGGATTCGGTCGTAGATTTAAGCAACAGATTTCTTATACAAAAATACGTATTCGTATATGTTCTAAGTTTTCCATCATTTTCTTTGCATGAATCTGAATCTGCAAACTGTCATATGAGCGGACATCCAAATTCAAATCAAATCCATTGACATCCATACTTGAAACTCCAAGTCATTTACATTGTTTGCATTGAGAGAGAGATAAAGGGAGCCGTGGTGCATCAACCCAAACCCAACCTTCAATGCCGAAGCCGTGACCTTACTTTCCCGTCATACGTTTCGCCCAACTAACAAAAAAGGTGAAGACAGCATCCACTGGCGTCGTCCATATAAACAACAACAAGCAGCTCTCTCTCCCAATTAAATATTCTCATTAAAATATTAATAACCCATTCTGAATCTTATGCTTCCACTAAAATTAATGCTTATAATTCATGGGGTTTTCGGGCGACCAACCTCTCAAGTGGCCAGTCTTCAACCAAATCAGCCGACCGTCAATGGAGTCAACAAGTCCGGTCAGGTAAGAAGGGAAGGAGTATATACTCGTTGTCCGGAAGATCAAAAATTAGCGACCAGTCGATCGGACCTCATATATATATATATATATATATATATATATATATATATATAAAGAGAGAGTGAGAACAAAAAACATGTTTCGCTGCTTTTAGATATAAAAATTGTTGATATTAAATGAAATTTGGTGGAGCTAGCAGACGCATTAAATGTATAACCGATCAGACCTATCTACAGAAAATATTACAGAAAGGCGCCTATGGATTGAGGCATTAACAAAAAGCCGCCAAAAGAAAAACAAAAGAAAAGATAAAAAATTTGATAGTTGAGTTTTACGTAACTGCGCTTTACATACAATATACTACAGCATCTGACAGTCGTGATGGGATGGAAAGGTGGATGACTGGAGGATTTCACCATACATATAAAAAAAAAAAAAAGAGAGCCATAGAAATTGATACTGGACGACGTGGATAAGAGATAAAAGCCAACTTATTGAAATTGAATATTGAAATGTTTTTTTTTTTCTTTTTACAATCTAACCTTTCAGATGTGATCTCAAGAGTGATTTGATGGAAAACATGTATTATGTTAATTATTTGTTTGCCTTAATAATATGTTGTTAATAATAGAAAATGAACGTCTAATAATATCAAAATTTTTGTAGTTGACAAGTTTTTTTTTTCTACAAAATTAACTTGAACAAAAACATAAGTTACATTAAGTGAGTGTTTTATAAAATACATTAAGATGTTCACAATAACTTGAATTAATACATGATTTTCATTGAGGTGCTGTTTATGGACATGCGTGTTAGAAAGTTAACGTTTTGTCCACAATATTTTCTAACACAAAGCTAAGAGGCCTGATTTTTGTCTTTTCATTATTATTTTATATATATATAACATTGTTTTCACTTATTCTTTTGTATTTTTCTGATGATCTAGATCGCTGTATTAAGAGAGAGATAAGAAGAGAGATTTTGAGAAATTTTCTATGAGTTGAAAGCTCAAAATTGGCAAGTAACTTGAGTTAATCATACGGACGCTCTTTGGAACGCACAAGATGAACTCGTGGCCGAAGGAACAATATGAAGGAAACCATAAAGTGGAACTCGAGCTTGGCTAGGGTTTCACTTTGCAATAGCTCGAGCTCAAGTCAAGCTGTACAATGCCAGCATAAACTCGACTTGATTGACAGTGATGAACCTTGAACTCAACTCATTTGGCTTTTGTGTTGGAACAAGGCAAGTGGCAGAGCACACTTGTTTGGCAGAGGAAACAATCAGATTTTCTAATATCTAAAAAACGAAACCAGATCCAGGATTGAAACCCTCAGTTGAGGGTTCCAAACTTCCAATTTTTAAACTCTCGATTGAGAGCTTCAATAGTTGAGATAATGTTGGAGATAATGTTTTATGAGACAAAAGATTCATAAGATAACAAACATGTGTATGAGATAACGCTAAACATTAGCACACAATAACATAAGTATGAGATAATGTTTATGAGGTAATAAAATATTTATGAGATATTGAGGTAATAGATGGATATATGAGATAGCGCTAAACACAAGTATGAGATAATTTTTATGATATAATAAAATGTTTATGAGATAATGAAATAACGCAATGAGCACGACAAAAAATGGAAATGATTTTTTATTGCTTAGAAGAGTGTATTGGTCATAATGACATAAACATACAGACTTACAAATTTTACTTTTATGGAATATTCAAATCTTTTTTTTTTGCGGGTTCATTTTTATCCCTACAAAAAATTTCTTTGTATATTAATTATGAACATTTTTTGACATTATTAAATTGACGCATGAAATTTCATACACAAAAACAACATATATAATCAATTTGGGCTGGCCAAGGTGTTGTACCTATGTTACATTTCTCTCTCTCTCTCTCTCTCTCTCTCTCTCTCTCTCTCACGTGAGGACAGGGGCGAAGGGAAGGGGCCGCCTAATGTATTTTTCTCCACTCTAGCTAATTGAAAATTTTTAGTTGCGTAATATATTTTTTGAATTCGGGTTTAGTTTAGCTCTATTCGGATAAGTTCATTGGACCGTTTGACCTGCCACTGAAAAAAATCCTCGCTCCGTCCTTACGTAAGGATGAAGGATGAAAGAGCATAAGAAAAAGAAAGGCAGAAAGCCTAATAGTTTAACCCATAAAGAGGGAGAGAGAGAAAGAGATTTGGGTTTGGAGAAACATACATAACTCAAGTTTACTTGACTTCTAATAAACCCATATGTATTGTCTGGGTCATCGATTAAAGCTAGCGCTCAACATGCTAATCTGTTTTGTGGCGGATCTAAGTTCCTGCAATTCAAACTCGACTCTTTTAACAGGTTGAGCTTAAGTTTCGAGCTCCACTCCATAGTGAAATTCGAGCGGAGTTTGAATTGGCTCGATTATTCGTACAGTTGTATGGTTTTCAACGAAAATGAGATATTACTCTGACGAGTCAAAATTGTCAGGGAGGGATGGAAGTGACGATCGGAGCCAGGCATTTCTGGAAGCCCACAAAAATGGAGTCCGGCCACCATAGTTTCTGTTCAGACCACATTTAACACCCACGCTTTCGAATTGACAATATAAATATTCCCTTCTGGTGGCCCAGTTGATGCCAAGATCTTGGGAAAGTGATAATCAATTAAGGCCCTCATGCTTCGTCGGGACGACCGCCATGGCCTTCTTCGAAAGGTTCTCGTACATGGCAGCGTTCTCCCACGTGTCCTTGCCGTTCTGCATGCTCTCTCTCCACGTCCCCCACGTACCGCCGGAACTCTGCCCTTCCGACCACCTCCGCCACACGTCCTGCACGAACAATGCGCTGGTTGGTTGCTCGCTCGCTGCACTGAGGCTGGCACACTGTCGGCTTCCCCGCTCACCAGCCCCTCCAATGCCGAGTTCCAACCGGAGTGCGTCACGAAGCAGCTCACTGCAGGGTGGTTCAACACCTCCACTTGCGAGCGCCACTCATCCACCATACCCCTCTTCTTCACCGCTTCCTCAAAACCGATCGGAAACCCGCCGCAGTTCTCAGGCGGTCTCACCACCCAGAGGAAGCCGTACTCGGATTCCATCACCACATGGCCACTTCGTCTAACTGAGCGGCCGTCAGCTTCGCCCAAGTGCCGAATGAAATATACATGATTCAGCTTTCAGGTTTTGAGGGGAGCCATTCGAGAAAGCTTCTCTCCGGTGTCGTATATCTATTCAGGAGATCACCACCGAAACTAAACTCGACATAACATTCCATTGGGTAGTCAAGTTGAGACAGTGATGTTAAGTCAGGATCTGAAGAAGTTTGTTGACGGATCCTTGCCTCCTCCTAGCAAAACTATCCTTGTTCAAGAGGCAGGCTCAGTGGTACCAAATCCGGAGTACTTGCCATGGCTACGTTCAGAGTAATTAGCCTGAACTTGGATTAAGGCTACTGTCTGTTTCATAAGCTGTATTAGGGCAGATCTTGCATGTGCAGTTTGCCAAGAAAACGTAGGACCTTTTGGAAGAGACTTATGGGTCGCAATCTCCTTGAGAACAATGATGTTGAAAAAGGAGTTGCACTTCATCCCAAAGGAGAATCTCTCAATGTCTGAACATTTGGACAAGAGCAATGACGATCTTATTCAAGTGACCTTAAATGGACTTCCCATGGAATACGAGAGCTTGATCACGTTCATCAACCCTATAATTTCCTGAATTATATGACTTGTTATTAAATCAAAAACGACGATCGTCTCTCCTACGGCCTAAGACAATCGATCAAAGTGAGAAGACTCCAACTGCGTTTTTCTCCCACCGCGGTAGAGGACGTCGTCATAACGAAAAAATAACAAAGGAAAGAAATTTAACATGGTTTGGATATTATCTTAAATCTACGGTACTTAGACATCAAATCGATGATCAGTCTTTTTTTCATTGCCTTTGATTTTACACAACAGATGGGTCGGTTATAATGTTTAATTTTTTAATTTCCTTCACCCTTATTTAGAGGCTTTTGTTTCTACAATAATTTCTACATGCATTCATTGCCAAAATCTTGTTCGAGATTTGTAGCTGTGTTGGTGTCAGATCCAATTCTTGATCATGTATTCATGTGTTACGATTCTTTCCATAATTCATACATGGAAAGTTGTGATCGTTACATTCTTTCTATCATGCAATATTTTCTTTCCAACCTTCAAGCATGGTGAGTTGCTATGAATGTGGCCAGGTGTTATATTCTTTTCAAAGTTGACACATGGTGGCTGCATGGTGAGTTGTTGTCATCCCCCTCAATGAAGCCCAAGATTGCGAATAAGATAACTGAACTGAGCAGGAAGAAAGAGGCTTTGTAAATAAATCTGCTATTTTATGTTCGGTGGAAACATATTGATTCTCTAGTGAGATCTGATGAAGCCCAAGATTACGAATAAGAAAATTGAACTGAGCAGAAGAGAGACGCCTTGTAAATAAATCTGCTATTCTATGTTCGATCGAAACATGTTGATTCTCAGAGTGATCAAAGGGCAACTTTTTTTCGTACAAAGTGATAATCCAATTCGAGATGTTTCAATCTAAAATGAAAAACCAGCTTTATGTGTAAAGAGTCATCACCGACTCTTGGGAAGGGTCGAGAAGACCCAAGAGGCTACAAGCCTCTTCCTTTGTAAAGTTGAAAGTTGGTGAGAGTCTTTTTTTAAGTCGGTGGTTATGTAATGATTAAAGAAGAAAAATAAATAAAATAAATGTGGAATTCGGTGGATCCTTCCACCACCGACTAGTCATCCCTATAAATAGGGATGTAGTGCATTGTGAGCGTGTGTAGAAAATCAAGTTGAGTGCTTTTGGTTGTGAGTTGAGTGTGCTCCATTTGTGAGCTTGTGAGTGCTAGCTCGTGTGTTCACTTCGTGAGCTCGAGCATTGCAGTTTCAAGTGTGTTGCAAGGGCATTGGGGTTTTAGCTCACTGCGTGAGTCAAGGTGAGTTTTCTTGCACTTTCTTTTGTAATGTTTATTTTGATGAATAAATAAAGTATACTATGTCAAAGTTATTATTGAGAATTATTCTGGACGTCGAGACTCTTGTCAGTTTTTCTCTGCATAAATTCGAGTTTGGATCCAAGTTATATTGAGGGTCTGCATTACGTTTTCCAACAAGTGGTATCAGAGCGAGGTTCTGTCTGAGGGCCATTTTACTAGTAAGATTAATTGAGCTAATTCTTTTCTGGAATTATGGTGGCATTAGCGGTTTCATTAAATAATATTGAGAAGCTTAAAAATAGCAATTATAACTATTGGAAATATTGCATGGAGTTGTATTTTCTAGGACAGGAATTACGGGAGATAGTATTGAGATCAGATACTAATATTCCTGTCGATGAGGAAGCTAAAAGGAAATGGATAATTAAAGCATAAAAAACTCTATTTGCAATTAAAGTATCAATTGAGAAAGATTTATTAGAGCATATACGAGATGCTACGACTCCTAAAGAAGCATGTGATGCTTTTGCAACTCTATTTTCTCGAGCTAATGATGCCCGTAAACAATTGTTAGAAAATGAATTAGCTACATTAACTCATGGAAGTATGTCGATAGCAGAGTATTTTATGAAGGTTAAAAATTTTTGTAGAGAGATATCTCAAATCGACCCTGAGTCTAAGATTAGTGAAGCCCGTATGCGGAGAATTCTTGTTCGTGGACTTCGTCCAGAATTTAGTAGTTTCATAATTGGTGTTCAAGGTTGGCCAGTTCAACCAACTTTGTTTGAGTTAGAAAATCTCTTGATCAATCAAGAAACATTAGCGAAGCAAATGACTGGGCTTTCTCTCAAAGGAAATAATGAGGAAGCGTTGTTTAGTAAGGGTCAAAGATCACGTTGGCCAGCTAAGCCAGTCATTACGTCTCCAAGTAGGAACATTGATGAAAAGAAAGAGAAAAATGTAGAAAAGAAAACAAGAGAAACTACACAGCAGTGGAGACCGGATTTTACGGAACGTTTATCATGTTCCAGGAATGACTAAGAATCTGTTGTCTGTGCCACAACTTACAACTTTAGGGCACTATGTTGTGTTCGGCCCAAATGAAGTGAAAATTTATAAAGACGCAGATATTCAAGGGACTCTCATGTTTGAAGGAAGAAAAGTTGAGTCAATATATGTCTTGTCCGCAGAAACAACATATATTGACAAAGCAAAGAATCATGACACTGCAGATATCTGACATGAGAGACTCGCTTATGTTGGATACAACAAACTTTGGGAGATGTCTAATAAGGGACAGTTGATTGGCCTGCCCAGGATGTCAGAATGGAAAGGCGCACAGGAGGCCATACAAAGAATCAAAATATAGACCTAAAGAGCCATTCGAGCTTGTGCATTCAGACGTATTCGGCAAATTACCAGACCCATCAGTTGGAGGTAAGTGGTATTTTATCACTTTTATTGATGATTTTTCGAGATATACTTGGGTCTATTTTATGAAAGAAAAGTCTGAAGTACTTAAAAAATTTAAGGAGTTTCACCAGATGGTGAAAAATGAACTTGGACATAAAATTGAGTGCCTACGCACTGATAATGGTGGCGAATATACATCTGACATGTTTATGGCATACCTAAGACAACATGGCTTTCGAAGACAATTTACTTGTGTCTATACGCCACAGCAAAATGGAGTGTCAGAACGATAGAATCGCCACATAGCAGAAACATGTCGAAGTATGATGCATGCAAAGAACGTGCCACCAAGATCTTGGGCCGAGTGTGTCAGCACTGCTGTACACGTCATTAATCGACTACCAATGCTAAGATTTAATTTCAAGTCTCCATATGAAATGCTTTATAAAAAGAAGCCATCTGTGAGCTATTTTAGAGTATTTGGTTGTGTATGTTATGTCTTTATATCTGAGCAGCACATGACTAAGTTCGACAAAAGGCACAGAGTTGTGTCTTCGTCGGATATGAAAATGCTTTATAAAAAGAAGCCATCTGTGAGCTATTTTAGAGTATTTGGTTGTGTATGTTATGTCTTTATATCTGAACAGCACATGACTAAGTTCGACAAAAGGCACAGAGGTGTGTCTTTGTCGGATATGATCCATATCGAAAGGGATGGAGATGTGCTAATCCTAACACAGGACAGGTTCATGTTTCTCGCGACGTCATCTTCGATGAAGCATCGCCTTGGTGGACAGAAGAAAAGAAGGCGTTTCCAGAGTCTCCAGTTTTTTAGAAAGATGTTCGAAACAAAATACAATTTGAAATGAATCAAGACGAACATGAACTGGAAGACATAGAAGCAAAACAACCAGATAAAGAAGTTCATCACCCAAGACAAAAAGCACGTGCAGATCCATGGAGAACAGGAGTAAGTCTTGTCCAACAAAGTGCAGAAGAAGAAAGACCATCACAACTTGAAGAACCTGAAGAAGCACCCATAATATTAAGAAGATCGATGAGAATACCAAAACCAAATCCCAAGTATGCAGATGCAGATTGTGCCATCATGGAGGAGATCGAGCCAGCTTCTTTTGAAGAAGCAAAAGATATTCAAAAATGGCACGCAACATTGGAGCGTAACGAGACCCAAGAACTCGTACCAAAAGCTTGTCAGTGTAAACATTCACCAAGTTTGAAGAATGTCAAGAGTCGAGAGTCGGTAATGAGGGGGAGATTGTAAAGAGTCATCACCGACTATTGGGAAGGGTCGAGAAGACCCAAGAGGCTACAAGCCTCTTCCTTTGTAAAGTCTGTGAGAGTCTTTTTTTAAGTCGGTGGTTATGTAATGATTAAAGAAGAAAAATAAATAAAATAAATGTGCAATTCGGTGGATCCTTCCACCACCGACTAGTCATCCCTATAAATAGGGATGTAGGGCATTGTGAGCGTGTGTAGAAAATCAGGTTGAGTGCTGTTGGTTGTGAGTTGAGTGTGCTCCATTTGTGAGCTTGTGAGTGCTAGCTCGTGTGTTCACTTCGTGAGCTTGAGCATTGCAGTTTCAAGTGTGCTGCAAGGGCATTGGGGTTTTAGCTCACTGCGTGAGTCGAGGTGAGTTTTCTTGCACTTCCTTTTGTAATGTTTATTTTGATGAATAAATAAAGTATACTTTGTCAAAGTTATTATTGAGAATTATTTTGGACGTCGAGACTCTGTCAGTTTTTCTTTGCATAAATTTGAGTTTGGATCTAAGTTATATTGAGAGCCTGCATTACGTTTCCCAACATTATGGATGTATGGAATGCTGAAATATTGTCACACAACATTCACCAATGTCCTGGAGTATAAACATGACTCAAGTAGTCTTTGCGGTGGCTCCACCTAGGGCACGATATTTAGTTGGCTACGGTTGGTTGCTTCTTAGAATTCAATGAAATGCAATTAGACCCAAAGAAAATGCAATAGCCGGAAGTTGATCGTCTAGTGTTTGGGCATCCGCATCAGAATATACTCAGAGAGAGGTGGATTTTCCCTTAAGAAATTTCATGCCATAGTGACATGTAACATGAACATATCAAATAATTTTTCACCATTTGAAAATGTTTAAGAGTGGGTGCATGTATAAATTAGCACACAAAATTCACAACAAACGCCAAGTTTGGCCGGGTTAGAGTGAGATACTGAAGTATTCCGACAAGGCTTCTATAGCCAGTAACATCCTTGTGCGCGCATCCATAAATCCTTCATGTTTGGCATTGAACATGGTGGGAGTGTTGGTGGATTTGCAATTCTGCATATTTGCTCGAAAAATGATGTTGCTGCCTATTTCTGTTGATGAAGGAACCAGCCGTCTGATGTCCTTTGAAGTTGAATGCCATGGAACAAATGAAGATCTCCCAAATCATTCATTGTGAGCTCCTGCCTTACTTGTTCAATAAACTCATTCAAAAGTTCTGTAAAAGTTGCCAGTTAGAATAATGTCGTCAACATAAAGTAAGCAAGAGTATCAATATTATCTTGTCGCTGCACAAAGAGAGGTGGTGAAGATTCAATTTGTAGAGAAATTGTTGGTAAATTAGGAGGTTGATGGTCACTAGGGTTGGTGGTTGACTTGGTTGTTAAATGAGGTTGGTCATCATTCTGAGAATTAAAACCTTCAAAATCACTTTGTAGATAGAGTTACACAAGGATATAGGCAGATAGTCCTCCACCGTATGCACATTAGTCTTTTTAGCAATCAAACAAATCATACTGGAATTGGTACTGCCCACCATCTTCCCTTTCTCAAAGAAATGTTAGATAGTTGCAATTTAGTCTTCGCCTATGATATTCCAACAATGCATGATAAAAGTAGTTAGGGAATCCATTAGGCCCTGAAGCACTATTCTTATCCAAATTTTTGACAGCAGTGGAGATCTCCTCCCGAGAGATTGGCATGAGTAGAGTCTCATTCTCCTTGTCAGCGGAGATCTCCTCCCGAGAGATTGGCATGAGTAGAGCCTCATTCTCCTCGCCAGTAAAGTTACTATTATCACCCCAAAATTTTTCAAAAATATTATATTCAGATTTAATCTTTGGATCCTGAGCCCAATCCTAGACCCAAGACAAATTTACAACTATTTAATTTAAAATGAATTTTTAAACCCTTGTCCGAACTCAAACTCAAAATTCAAATTCAAAACCCAACTTTAGACGCAAGAATAAAACCCAAAATCCAACTATCGGATCTAATTAGATCCAAAATCCAAGTTTAGATCCAAATCAAGAATTTCAAACTCAAGATCCAAAATTGACATCAAAACAATAAAATTTAATGCTATCGAGCGCTGCACACGCACACACAAACCTTCCCCTTGTTTTATGTCTCGCCCTTGCGCCAGAATTGTATTTTTGAGCTTAAATCACTCAGTAGAACACATCGACAACAAATTGAACCCAATCCAGATTCAAAACAAGCCCAGAGTGACTCAAAATGGAGTCAGTCTCCAATTTATAACAAAAACCATTTTTATGCACATTTTAAATTAAAAAAAAAAGTTTTATAAGAATATTCTTATTTATTTGTTTGTTTATTTATTTTATTTTATCTCATTTTATTTATTTTTATTTAAAAAAATTGCACGCAGCCACGCACACCAAGGCAAGGTCTGCGTGCAGCAGCGTAGGCCCTGTTTTGGGTCAAAACCACCCCTTGGGGGCGGGTTTGATCCTATTGAGTGGGCGATAGCCCTGCCCACACCCCAAAGGGATATTTGCAGGGATAATGTACAATCTCACTTAATCAAAACTTATTTTTTTAAAATAAAAAATATTTAAAAATATTTGGAATTCGCATGAAAAATGTTATGAAATTAAAAAAAAATCAAATTTTGAGTTTTGGTTCCAAAACTCCCTATAAATGCCCTCATAATCTTCTCCCTTGTGCATGGGCTAACCTTTGGAGAAACTTTTTTTGCTTTTTCACTTGGAGATTGAGAGTTTTCCTTAAATCTTAACTTCATTTTTTCTTTTTCTCTTTTGGTCTCTTCTTCTTTTCCTCCAACCTTGGGAGCAAGCTTCTCCAAATTTCAATTCTTCATGGTAGCACAAGGAGATTTATGAAGCAATGTATTTAGCATTTTGGAGCTTCACTCCAGGCGCCTCTAGGACCATTTGAAGAAAGGATATTCACCTCCTAAAATCGTTCTTGTTGGAGGTATGTAATCAATATTTCAATCCATTTTCTTTCCTTCTTTTTTTTCCTTCTTCATCTTCCCATGACCATTAAAGATAGCTATAAAATCTTCGCTTCCAAATCAATAGTTATTCTTGAGTGCACAAAGAACGTGAGAAGGCGAAATGAGATTTCAGTTTAGGGTTGAAACATGTTTCTTTTTTCTTTTGAATGATGCTTTGCTTTGAGATATTATGCATGCATAGTTGATTGATTTTTTTCATTTATATACGAAAATGGTGAGAATGAGTGTTTGGGTTGAGATTTTCTCATTTTTATGTTGATTTTTGAAGTTGAGATTTGTCTAACCTGGTAACATCTTTTACAAATATATACATGTTAATATGCATTTTCATGTCAACGTTTAGTTTCTCTTTTAATCACCCAATTGTTAACCTCAATTTCAGCCTTATTATGTTGCTTAATTTTTTTACATACTCAATTGTGGGAGAAGTATATTTTCTTGTAATAAATGAAATAATTATATTTTATTTTCATGTATAAAAATATCTGAAATCATGCTTTTTAAAATTTTTTCGAAAGCAAGATCCCTTCTTAATGAAGTCTTAAAGACTTAGCCTAGGCTCTTGCATGAGACCAAGTTCCTCTTCGGCCTACATAAAAAATTGAATTCGGATATTTTTAAGTTATTTCTCAATTTCAATTTTCATGAAGACATATACGTACATACATGTTATATATATATACATGCACATGATTATCTCTCTTTATATATATATATATATATATATATATATATATATGATTCAACATATTATATTATGAATTTTCATATACATATGAAGACATATATATTTCCCTTTCTAGAATCTTTTGTTTCTTTCTTCAAGTTAAATGTCTTTTTTTACAAACTTCATATATATATATATATATATATATATATATATATATATATATATATATATATATATATATATATATAATTCTCTCTCTCTTTTTCTCTCACTCACTTGAAGATCTTCTTTTCACTCTCCATTTGGGTTAATATTTCCTTTTAAGATCCTCTTTGTGTGCTTGCGATCGTCACGATGGCAGGCGTGATGCTGCGTGCAATCGCACTCTTCGCAACAGCACGCTATACACGATGTGCCAACACCTTTAACTTTGTTGGGTGGTTATTAGCCCTGCCAACACTCCAAAAGGGTATTTATAGGGCTAATGGTCAATCCTGCTTAGTCAAAGCCTATTAAACAAAAATTAAAAATTATTTCAAAATACTTAAAATTCACATTAAATTAAAAAAAATCAAAGAATTTTAGTTCCAAACTTTCCTATTAAAGATAGCTATAGACTATTGGCTTCCATATCAATAGCTATTCTTGAGTGCACAACCAACATGAGAAGGCGAAATGAGATTTCATTTTAGTGTTGAAACATGTTTGTTTTTTCTTTTGAATGTTGTTTTGCTTTGAGATATTGTTTATGCATAGTTGATTGATTTTTCTCATTTATATATGAAAATGGTGAGAATGAGTGTTTAGGTTGAAATTTCCTTATTTTTATGTTGATTTTTGAAGTTGAGATTTGTCTAACCCGATAAAATCTTCCATGAATATGTACATGTTAATATGCATTTTCATGTCAACGTTTAGTTTCTTTTTAATCACCCAATTATTAATCTCAATTTGTGTCTTATTATGTTGTTTGATTTTTTTATGTACTCAATCGTGAGAGAAATATATTGTCTTGTAATAAATGAAATAGTTATATTTTATTTTCATGTATAAAAGTATTTGAAATAATGTTTTTCAAAAGATTTTTGAAAGCATGATCCCTTCTTAATGAAGTCTTAAAGACTTAGCCTAGGCTCTTGCATGAGCCTAAGTTCCTCTTCGGCCTAAATAAAAAATTGAAGTCGGATATTTTCAAGTTATTTCTCATTTTCAATTTTCATGAAAACATATATATACATACATGTTATATATATATATACATGAACATGATTATCTCTCTTGATCTATCTTTCTATTTATGATTCAACATATTATATTATGAATTTTCATATACATATGAAGGCATATATATATATATATATACATGAACATGATTATCTCTCTTGATCTATCTTTCTATTTATGATTCAACATATTATATTATGAATTTTCATATACATATGAAGGCATATATATATATATATATATGTATGTGTTTCATTTTCTCTCTCTAGAATCTTTTGTTTTTTTCTTCAAGTTAAATGTCTTCTTTTACAAACTTTATATATATATATATATATATATATATATATATATATATATATATATATATATATATATATATATATATATATATATATATATATATATATATATAATCTCTCTCTCTCTCTTTTTCTCTCACTCACTGTAAGATCTTATTTTCACTCTCCATTTGATTTAATATTTCCTTTTAAGATCCTCTTTGCATGCTCACGATCGTCACGACGGCACGCCTGATGCTGCGTGCAATCGCGCTCTTCGTGACGGCGCACTATACATGATGTGCTAACATCTTTAGCTTTGTTGGGTGGTTATTAGCCTTGCCAACACCCCAAAAGGGTATTTATAGGGCTAATGGTCAATCCCACTTAGTCAAAGACTATTAAACAAAAATTAAAAATTATTTCAAAATACTTAAAATTCATATTAAATTAAAAAAATATAATTTTGAATTTTAGTTCCAAAATTGTCTATAAATACCCCCACAATCTTTTCGCCTGGACATGAACTAACCTTTGGGGACTTTCTAATGTTTTAGGGTCTATGCTTGTCCTTGGTCAAAAACAGCCCCTTGGGAGGCAGTTTTAGCTTTGTTGGGTGGGCATTAACCTTGCCAAAACCCCAAAGGGTATTTGTAGGTTTAATGGTTAATCTCATTTGGTCAAAGACTATTAAAAAAATAAAAAATATTTAAAAATACTTGAAATTTGCATGAAATCTTGTTAAATTAAAAAAAAAAAATTGAATTTTGGTTCAAAAATTCTCTATAAATGCCCCTTCAATCTTCTCTTTTTTACATGGGCTAACTCTTGAAGAATTTCTAATGTTTCTTCACTTGAGGATTTAAAGTTTAATTTGACTCTTCTTCTCTATTTCTCTTTTATTTTTGTTTTCTTCTCGAAGTTTTAACTCTTCATGAGAGCATGAGAAGATGTCAGAGGTATGCAATCCCTATTTTATTTCACTTTTTGTTTTTCCTTGCTACCACCCCATGACCATACAGGAAAACTCTATAGACCTCTTATCCGGAGTCGAGAGCTACTCTTGAGTGCACCGAAAGCGTGAACAAGGCGAAATAAATCTCATTTCTTCATGTGCTTATTAGATTGCTTTACTCATTATTCTCGCTTGAGATAATGTCTATGCTTGATAGATTAATTTTTCCTTAATTAATGAGCAAATGCATGGCGAAAATGGGTGTTTAAGGTTGGGGTTTCCACATTCTTATGTATTTCTTCCATACCCAATGGCAGAAGAAATATATTCTTTTGCAACAAAATCATGATTTTATGTTAATATATAAAATGTTTGGAATCATGTTTTTCAAAAAGTTTTCAAAAGCAAATACCCTCTCTATTAAGGCCTTGGAGACTTAGCCTAAGCTTGTGCATTATTCTAAGTTCTTTTTTGACCTAAATAAAAAAATTAAAAGATATTTTCAAGTTTCTAACTCTAATGAAAATATATGTGTATATACTTGTTATATACGTATACTTGAACACGACTATTTCTTTTTTATGATTTAACATATTCTTTTACAAATTTTTATATACGTATATATGAATATATATACGTGTATTCCATTCTTTCTCTCTCTAGAATGTCTCTCTCTCTCTCTCTCTAGAGTTTCCCTTCCTCTAAAAGTGTCTTTGTCTCTGAAATATCTCTTTCTTTCTTTTTCTAATACCTTATTTTCCCTCTCCACTCAACTTATATTTCCTTTTCGTAATGTTTTCATATACGTATATATATGTATATATTTACATATATATGCATATATAAGTATGTATGTGTATATGTGTCTCTCTCTCTCTTTTAAATCTTTTGCTTTTGTGATTTTTAAAATCTCTTTTTTTCTTTCTTTTTTCCTATTACTCTCGTATTAAAGTCTTTCATCTTTTTTATCCTTTGAAATATTTTCTTCCATGATTTAAGGATTTAATTTCTTATTTGTTGGTTTCACCAAGACCAAAACTCAAATAATGACCCAATATTTGAATCATGTTTGACGGTCTATATCTCTATTCTATTTTCATAGCTTTTTTTCTTTTCATAACAATATTTATGACAATCTTATAAATAAAAATGAGAAGCTTAGATATATGTAGTGGTATGAATCCTTTTAGATGAATATAATAGTAAGAATGAATGATTTATTTTTAATCATGTAAGGTCAATAGATTCATACATTCATTTTTATTTGATATCACGAATGATTACAAGCACATCTCTAAAAGAACTTCAGCAAGATGAGATGGAGCTCCAACTAGGTAGTAAGCAAATTAGAGAAAAATTTCAAACCTACCTAAAATCTTAAGTGAACACTAAAATGCCTTGAAAAAGTGATCTCTAAAGTTTTTCAAATGATATTTGTAAAGATTTCTCAATTCAAAATTTTTCAAATCAAAATATTTTACACTCTCAAGTGATTCTTCAAAACTTTCTCAAAATCTTGAAACATCAATGTTCAACATTTTCTCAAATACTACACCACATTATATTTAGAATAAAAAAACTGTTTAAGCTAAAACGAAATGCATCAAGAATAAACATATCCATTGGATTGGTTACCCTCGGTAAGAGCGCGGGAACGGTCAATACTCGTACCGACGGGCCAGTCGCTTTCTCTTTCATTTCAAAATAAAACCTCATTTTTCTCGAGTACTCTAAAAACCAAAAACCAAAATCTTTTTGGAGATGCGAACAGACAATTTCACTCCAACAATGCCTTCTTGAATGAGATTCTAGATGAGGAGGTCTACATGTACGAACCAAAAGGATATGTAGATCCCATACACCCCAGCCATGTGTATAAACTAGAAAAATCAATATATGGACTTAAACAAGTGCCTCGCGCTTGGTATCATAAGTTGAGACACTTCCTTGAGTGCAAAGGGTTTCAGTCATCGGCCTCAAATGCTCCTCTTTTTATTAAATTTCGAGGCAAAATTAAACATTACGTTATGGTTTATGTTGATGACATCATAGTCTCCGGAACCTCTACAGCAGAAATTGAAAAAGTGACAAGATGAATTGAATAGAAATTTCTCAATTTAAAATCTTGGGAGGCTTTCTTATTTCCTTGTTCTGGAAGTACAATACCTTTCACATGGTGGAGAACTTAGGCAACAAAATTACATTCGTAGCTACTTGAAGAAAGCCAACATGGACATGGTAAAACCAACAACTGCTCCCATGAGTCTATCACCTACAAGCATGCAATCCACACAAGAACTCTCTAAAGATTCAAACTTGTACCAAAAAATTATTGGTTCTCTCCAATATTTGAACTTGGTGAGACCTTACATTGTTCAAGTAGTGAATTAAGCATGTTAATATATGCATCAACCACTCAAGAAGCATTGAGACTTAGTGAAGAGAATTCTCCGGTACCTCAATGGAATGTCACACTTCACTCTAAAAATCATTGAAGAGTTATGTCTTTTAATTTATGAGCATTCATCGATGCTGATCGGTCGGAAGCATAGAAGATCGGAAATCTACTGGGGGTTTGTTACTTATTTGAGACAATGTTATTTTGTGGGCATTTAAAAAGCAGCGAATTGTGGCAAGCTCTAGTACTGAGGCAGAATACAAGGCTTTTGATGGAGCTGCTGCTGAATTGTGGTGGTTGCAAGTGCTTCTCAAGGAGTTGGGTTTTCAGCCGAGAACTACTCCTTCTCTATGGAGTGATAATCTAGGCGGTGCTGTATCTTGCCTCGAATCCTATGTTTCATGCTCGACTCGAACATGTGGAAATAGATTTCCACTTCGTCAGGGATCATGTGAAGAAAGGAGATATTTTCCTTGAGTTATTAGAACAGCAGACCAAGTTGCCGATGGATTTACAAAGCCTCTTGGAACCAGGCAGTTACAAATATATCTCTCGTCTATATTCTGTAACCAGTTATACACGTGGTTATCTCTTGTCTGTCAGTTATTGTAACTACAATGTATACCAGTCTTTGTAACTGCAGACTTAAAGATATTAATAGAGATCAAGGGCTCAAATGAAACATGATTTGCTGGAGCCCATAGTCATTACTTTCTCAAAAAGTCCCTAAAACTTTCAGGAGGCCGGTTGGATCCACAGCAGAGCCCTGCTTTGTTTATTTGAGAGGTTAGACTGTTGTTTAAACTGGAAATTTCTGTTTCAAAGCAAATAGTTCATAGTTCCATTGAGAACGTCATAAATGGCACGATAGTGAGCCTGAAGGTGTCTCCAGGTGGTACCTCCAAGCCATAGTGTCCGGCAGTGGGCTCGCCAAGGAGTCTATAAATATATTTAAACCTCGTTGGAAATATAAAACTTTCCAAGTTGTAAGTTCCTGTTAATCTGGCTTCCTTGAATTCTGCTTTTATTTCTATACGTAGGCATGCCCTGCAACGGTTAATACTCACTGAAAACAAAGTTACTTTAACTAAACGCGATGTGGAGATATATATATATATATATATATATATACTGAAATCATCCATCCATTTTAGCTATGGTATCGAGGTACGTGAGTGAGAGACCACAAGAATTTAAACGGCCAGAAAAATCCATGTTGTCTATACCCTGATTGTTCGTCCACATATGTTGAGACTTATACCGAACTCATTGGTGGCTTTAGATTGAGGAGCATGCAACCCCTTCAGTCCTTGCGGTGCTCCATCCAATGAGGTACGAGTATGATCCAAAGGGACGTTTACTTAATTAGCCTCTACTTTAGGTTCTATCTAGAAACGAAAACGCTTCCAATTGTCAAAGTGTACCAGTCCAGAAACGAAAACGCTTCCAAAATGAAGATTACCAAGTTATGAATGAGACTGTGTTTGTAAGACTGTATTTGTAAGTTTTGAAGAATGAAGATTACCAAGTTATGAATGAAATTTTGAAGTGCTTAATTCAAAATGAAGTTCAAAGTACACAGCAAGGTTTTTTTTTTTTTTTTGGTATCTCTATACGTCGTACACATGTTTCTTCCATTTTGAGCATCACTGAGGAAGGATGGAAGAAAAAGCTATCATAGCTGTATTAAGGAAATATCAATTTTTAATGCAAAAGAAGTCATCCAGCTAATTTCGCTCCCGTTGGGATGCAAATTAGCCGAAACTTTGAATTTGTTCAGCCATTTTAGATCTAACGTGGGTTTAACATTCACGTAATTAATCATAGCAAATAGAGCTATACCGGTGATACTTTTTGACAGTATAGGAATGCACTAGGTGCTGATAGCTCTTGATTTTGTCGCTGATTTGTGGAACGCCCAACAATGACCAGCTATACCGAGCTAGACATTTCTAGCTAAGGGGCGATAATATTATGAATGTTAAGCTTTAGAGGGCACCTATATGAAAAAAAATAGAAAAATAATGAGGCATCACTGTGTAAATAAAGCACTTTCATGGGCTGGTGTGGGCGGACAACTGCCCCTACTAGCAAGTATGTACTGCCTATGGCGGTGAGAACAAGCGCCGGTTAGCCTTAACCGGTATTATCCAGGCTTACAATGTTGGTAAAAGCTCATGAGCATGAGAAATTTACAAATGAAATATGTTGTCAGTTGCAGGCCACTTTCATGAATGAAGACAAACAGCAGCGACTTAGAAGGACACCACATAAGAGAGAGCATTTGAAGCTTTAAAAACTATATTCAAGCTAGATCAAATCCTGAACTTTTTCAATAATTAGAAACATTATAAAAACAAAACCTCGAGAAACTCAAAATAGTTATAGAGTTTAGTAAATAAATTCATTAGGGAAGCGATCACATAAATGAAAAAGCAACTAATCAGGGAAAGGAAAATGCTAACAGAAAAAAAAGCATAGGAGTACCATGTATGCAAAATAAGACTTACAAAAGCCAATAGATATATGTGCAATACAATCTACAGATATTTTTCAAGGGTGTAACTGTGCATCATATCAGTCCCACCTTGCATAATTGAACAATATGGGGCATAACATATAATATAACAGCACTAAAACACCCAAGTGTTGGAGTAATTTGAGAAATATGTGTGAAGGCCCAAGCCAAGGTCAACTGCTCAAATGGATATAGATATGGAAATAGTTGGTGCAGATTCTATCTACAAGAAAATATCCTTCAAAATAAGAAAGAGAATAGTCATGATCCAAAACAAAAAGTCGAACGTAAATCAAAATGGGAAGGGATCACACTGAGCAAGTCATGTAAGCCAATTGTATCGAGTGTCACGCCTCTTCTCTCTATGAATCAATGATTGAGGAATGAGAGGCACCATCGACGTAGGTCATCTTCTTCGACCGAACCATCGACGTAGGTCATCTTCTTCGAACGAACCAGATATATTGTTTCTCCCTGTATTTGTGATTATGTAATTCTTCCATCTCATGCTCAATTTTTATGCTATCAGAGCCAACAATGTTGTTTTCATCATCATCAAACTTGGCCCGTGCATTAGTTGTTCAATGGGACACTTTTTCATCGGTTGTTTCTATTAAGCTTCAAGTGCAAGAACCACTGATTATGGAAGTTCCCAAGTAGAGCTTGTGATGTTCAACCAAGATCTTCTAAACTATATTCATGGCTCCTGGCCCTATTCTCCTCAAGAAGTTAAAGAAGGTGGTCAAGTGAAAGACAAAGTTGAGTATTTGCCATGGAAGGGGGCGGACTAGTTTGCATTTGAGTTGGATTGATAAAGCCACGACATGAGAGTCAGTTCTCAGCAATCTAGCCTCTATCTGTCGTCGCCTTCCTCTATTGAACCGGCCCTTCAAATGAATATGTTGCAGGGTTGTTCCCCAAAACTTATGGTGGAGAAACAGGTAACCCCATAATGCGCGTGCCCAAAACACACGCAGACGCAGCTACAAAACAACAAAATGAACTAGATAACATTTCACCGAGCAAAAAATTCTCTTTCATCTCCTACAATTGGGCAGAGGCAACAGACCCTGCCTTCTTTCCCCTCTCAAGTGTACATGTATATTTTTTTATGTTGGTCAAAATTCATGCGGGCGGGCATAAACTAAGCATGCATGCATGGTTAAGAACTTAAGATATATGCATATTAACACCATGCACATACAGAGATATGCTTAGATCAAAACTAAACAAGTGGAATCACTTGTGTGTCATGCTAGCATACATGCGAATATTCTGTAAATCATGTGGCTCCTTTCCTATGTACGATTAAATGTGGAGCAAAAAAGAAATGGTGGCATAGAGAGACAGCGTACCTGGCATGAACAGTTGGCTAACGCTCTCAATCAATGCACAGGACAGGTAGGAAGAAAAGAAAGTAAGTTGGTTCTATTCTATCAAGCCACCATTAGATTGAGATTCCCCTGTTTCTCTGGTGGTGGCTAAAGTAAAGGAAGCAACTGCCCAGTATCAATAATAAATAAAAGCTAAATGATAATTATCATATCGGTTTTAACTCCCCCAATCTTAGATGGTGGCTGAAATTAAGGGATAGTAAACACCCATGAAGCCAAAAGGAATAAAAATCTAGTAAACGAAATTCACACCCACTTTAATGTATCATTTTTTTTTTAGTAGAAGGGAGCAGAGATTACATGCTACCTCCCTAAAACTAATTTCTTCCTTAAATGTGAACGAATAATAAAAAAAAAAAATTGAAAAATAAACCCACCTCCATTCTCAACAATCAACAATATAAGTATATATCTTTTTCTCCAAAGTTAGATGGATCGAAATGCAAGTTTGTCTTGCGAATAGTAAATATATTTTTCAAATAACGGGGACCAATATCTAAATATTTTATTCAACAATTAAATGTGTATTTTCGAAATAAATTTAATCAAAATTCAAATGTTTTTCATAATGGGTTGAAAATAAGAATTGATTCCGCTCTCATGTATTTTTTCTGGAAACTGAACATCGATGAGTAATTCCTCTAAAATACATAGTTTATGCCGAAATATATTTGTCATAAAACAACTTTGTGGAAGTTTAATTTGATAAGAATGGTAAAAACTTTCGAATCTGTGACCTTTATTTGAATTTCAAAGAAACTCGATCTCAAACTTGGGTCAAGATCAATAGAACATGCTCAACTGGTTGATACAACATCGAGCTCGAACTTGATTCGTGTAAATTGTTTATGTTAAGCGCTTCTAATCTCTTTTAACCCACTTAACACGTTTAGTTGCTACCTGTTTAAGTTTTTTTTTTCATAATTCAACATTCATTATGTAGCTGAGCCAAGTCGAGTTTAAATGACTCAAGTCCTTACAACTCGAACTTGATTTGTTTAACATTTCAAGGATACATTTGAACCGAGCTCGACTTGTATATAAGTTCAAGTCAATGTTTTGACAAAATGAAACATCAATGAGTAATTCCTCTAAAATACACAGTTTAGGCTAAATATATTTATCATAAAACATCTTTCTGAAATTTCAAATCCATAAGCATTGTAGAATCTATTTTCGAAACTGTGAGCTTTATTTGAATTTGAAAGAAAATTATATTTCAGATTGTAAAATTTTATTTTAGATTATATATTCATAGACAGGGCTGCACATGCACCAAATTGAGTTCACCAGCTTGACCTTGACTCAACTCAGAAGACTAGATCTCCAACTCCACTCTAGCTCAATAGAACATGTTTGACTGAATGATACAATGTCAAGCTGGAACTCGACTTGTTTGGCTTTAAGTTTTTTTTTTCCTTGTTATAATCCAAAATTGATTATGTAGCCAAGCCAAGTCGAGTTCTTACAATTCAAATTCGGCTTGTTTAACATTTTGAGCATGCATTTGAACTCAAACTCGATTCATTTATAAACAAGTTGAGAGTTGAGGAGCGAGTTCGAGTCCAGCTTGAACAACCCTTTCATTTCATAGATACCTTTTGAGAATTTGAAACATAAAAAGATATAAACAAGGAACTTCCTAACCTTGAAACCTTGTTTCAAGAATTCGCAAATTTGTAGATTTTGAGATCCATAGAAGTTACAGTTACACCAATGGAAAATGACCCGTGAAGGACCTACCATGACGTACATCTTCTTTTTGTAGGGTACGCTCATAATGAGACAAGCATTGTTACTGTTGAAAGTGTTTTCTATATTTAGGCCTTTTTCCTCAATTATATGCCCACAACTGTGAAAGCGAAAATGCAAAAATTACAATCAATGAAAAGCGAACAGCCAGGAGCGGAGTCCTGGTTCGTTTTTCTTTTCCTTCAGTTAAATGGCTGCGTTGCATGACTCGATAGGAGAAATGAAAATAAGAGGTCGTTTCGTTTGATGGTCAACCTAGCTGACGGAACGGACAAGTCCGTTTTGATTTACCATGATGACACAAACAACGGACGGGGAACGGGCTAGACAAATGGGACACGGAACAAACTTCTGTTCCTTAGCGTTCTGTGGTTTACCATGGAACGCCACGGAATGCCATTGCCCGACCTCATTGCAGCTCCCCCCGATTTCACCTCTGCTCCCTCCATCTCACCCTCTCGCTCCTTCCCCTCTCATTTTTGTGTTGCTCTCTTCTCTCTCTCTCTTCCTCTTCTACCTCCTTCCTCCTCCCCTCGATTTCACCCCTGCTCCCTCCATCTCACCCTCTCGCTTCCCCTCTCATTTTCGGTTGCTCTCTTCTCTTTCTCTCTTCCTACCTCCTTCTTTCTCCCCTGCTCCCTCCATCTCACCCTCTCGCTGCTTCCCCTCTCATTTTTTGTTACTCTCTTCTCTTTCTCTCTTCCTCTTCCTACCTCCTTTTTCTTCCCCCCCTCTCTTTTCTTCCTCTGTTGGCCCATTTTTCTGCAGTCGTTAGCCTAGGGTTCAACTATGAATGGGATGTGCTCTGTTGGCCCCTCTCTCTCTCTCGCTCTTTTCATTTTTTGTCATCTAGTGCAGCTTGTAGGGCTTGGTGGGTCTTTTTTTTTTTCTTGGAGCGTCTTTTTTAGTATGTGCATTTCTTTAGTGCTTTTTTCTTTGTTTCTCTCTCTTTTAGTCATTTGGATGTATACAAAGTGTTTGTGCATTTGACTGAATGAGTTAGTGTATGTGTAATCATATTTGTAATCAAATTAACAGTTTTATTAATAGATATTATTTTCAAGTTCTAAAAAATCAT
>JAANDH010001689.1:14869-29683 GCA_011799765.1 Nymphaea thermarum | reverse complement strand
TATTCAAGAGATCCAAGGGCAAAATTAATGATTCAGTAGAAACCAACCAGATGTCAGTAAAAGCTTTACCAGCGTAATCACATGAAGATAAGCATCAGTGAATGTTGTTACTGAAGCCTCTATTGACATGGTGACGATGTTAGAAATCTTGAAGAAAAATGTCATTGAAAACTGGTAATCAGGGTGTCAGTTGATATCAACGTTAGTGAAAATAAGTCGGAGGAAACTGTTGTTGATGGTTGGGCCCTTGAGTTTTAGTGACGTCTGAATGGATGTTACCATGGACAAATATTACCGACGCTTCCTTCTCCATCAGTGAAAACTACCAAGATAATGTGAACATGAAAGGACATTCACAGGCACACAATCCTAAGCAACAAAGGAAGTTTAGCTTCTCTTACTGAGATCAAAATATCCGTGAAAAGTGCCTCCATGTACTGACGTTCAACAAAGTACGTCAGAGATGGCTCAATATGCATAGATCCTTCCTTGACATTAGCTAGATGAGCCAGTGAAAGCGCATTCATATACAAAACTTTCAATGACAAAGCAAAAATAGCACCATTAAATGTACATTCACTGGCATATGTGGTGTAGCGTGTCAGTAAAAAGTCGACTTTGTTTGATGCAAGGGAAACCATGACATAGAAGAGTGGTCATCTATGATGCCACCATGGTACCGTTAGTAAAGGCTGAACATCTATGAAATTTAACTACGCCACATTGAAAAAAAAAAAAAAAAACACCCTACACAATTCTAGTTTATGGGGCACTCATAGTTGAAATTTCAAATTTTAAGAATCACTTACATATAAATATGAAAAAGTTAAGAGGGCTATCTGCATATAACTACGAGAGATTATGTAGGCTGGGGCGGGCAACTGTTAGTTGGAACGGTCCCAAATTTGTCTAAACTTATCTTCCCGGCACCTCCCCACGGTACGCTGAGGAGACCATAGCCGGACATTTTTCAGTCACAGAAACATTGAAAAAGTGGATAAATTAAAGCATTTACTCTTCAAGCTCCATATAGAGGAGCTAAATATGGGCTGGTGTAGGCAGCTCTTCAGTGTTTTTCTTTTCTTCACATCAACATCTTTAACTATTTACTATGTTATATATTATATATATATATATATATATATATATATATATATATATATATATATATATATATATATATATATATATATATATATATATATATATATATATATATATATACGAGTGCCCCTTCAGATATGAAAATCAATGAATGAGTTTCCAAAGAAAATTTTTTGGCTCCGCCACTGCAGCACAGAAACGTCGATCCGATGCCAATAGAAAAACGGAAATATCAATTTTACTTCACAATATCTTCTGGCCAACCAACCACAGCGTTAGTTGCTAAAGGTTTTAGCGTTTAGCATCTGCAGCTTCAGAACCAAAGGATAAGCTTTCAATTAGCCCCTCCTGACTCTTCACTTTCTCAACCAGCAACCCCTTTTCTTTTTTATTCTTCTTACTTCCTTTTCAAGTTTTCATCACTTTGAGATCATTAGTCATTCATGATGCTCCTCTAAACTTTGAGGAAGCCAGTGTCGGAGCCGATGGCGAAACTAGGAACTTCAGGCCAGAGGGAGGAGCTGGGAATTTTTTGTTAGGGAGTTGAACTATAGTTTCAAAATTTTAACAAGCACCGAGATATAGTTTTTCAAAATTTTTATAAAAGCTAAATAATTGTAAACTTACATGTAAATTTTTGTTTTTGCTTCATTTTAAATTTCAAACCCTACGGGGCACTCATATATAAAAAAAAGTAAAAATAATGCAAATGTGACAAACTCTCTGGATTGGTGTGGGCCATTGCCCACAACAGCTCTCCGGAGTAATTAATTTCTTCTTTGTCCCACCCAGCTTATGAAAATCTCAAAAACCTACACCTGAAATATGAAAAAAAAAAGATGAATCTAGAACCTTTCTCTGGCTATATATAGAGCCATCTATGGCTTCATAGAAGGCACCGCCGCTACCATCTTAGCTCCGAGTGCTCAAAGTTGGTTCTCCACTTTAGTATGAATAAGAAAAATGCATAGAGGGAGATGCTCTGGCTTGAGGGGGAGTGATATGTGTTGTCTTAGGCTCATTGTATTGCATGGATTCAACATGCATGTAATGGGTCTATGACATCACTAACCATTCTTCCCATAGCCAGGAGGTCACTCTGTCTATTCATTTTTTTTTATTAGTACTAAGCTTAAGTTTCAGTGAGAGGCATCGAAGTTTGAGCCTGACGGCACTCCTGCTTATCGAATTGCGTTGAAGTTGCTCACGAAAAAGAAGGAAATCTTCCTGCTTTAAGTGAAATTCAGTTGCCAAGGGAATATACAACTCTCATGTTGTATGAATATATAACTATCTCTTTCTCTTTCTCTCCTTGGATCGCTCATCTGGTTGGCCACTGGCTGGTAAGAGGCCGATCGCTTGTTTAAATGTTTAAATCTCAAAGGCACCTGTCTCGATGAAGTCTGTTAGCCTATAGCAAACCTCAAAGAGCGTAGCATAATTGCCCTTTGATTTTCGTGGATGTTACTCTTTTTTGGACCGCAAAAGACGAGAGATACTTTGTCAAGTTGAAGGTGGATCCATTGCCCACCCAAACGCCAAACCCTGACATAGAGTAGGACTCGAGGCAAAACAAAAAAGAGAAGGGGAGGGGCGCGCCCTTTAGGCTTCTCTTCAGGTAATGGATTGCAATATATCTGTGTAGTCATCTAGCTCATCTCATCTTTTGGTCAGATTCAAGTAGATTTTTGTGATGTAGTTAACTAGTATGCTGATATTATTTGATGGTTGTGGTGAGGACTGAGGAGCAAGGGCCATGGCCCCACCACACCACCCCCCTCCCCTTTTTTTTGGAANTGTTGTTACTGAAGCCTCTATTGACATGGTGACGATGTTAGAAATCTTGAAGAAAAATGTCATTGAAAACTGGTAATCAGGGTGTCAGTTGATATCACCGTTAGTGAAAATAAGTCGGAGGAAACTGTTGTTGATGGCAGAGCCCTTGAGTTTTAGTGACGTCTGAATGGATGTTACTATGGACAAATATTACTGACGCTTCCTTCTCCATCAATGAAAACTACCAAGATAATGAGAACATGGAAGGACATTCACAGGCACACAATCCTAAGCAACGAAGGAAGTTTAGCTTCTCTTACTGAGATCAAAATATCCGTGAAAAGTGCCTCCATATTACAGATGGAGTGCCTCTCATTACTGACGTTCAACAAAGTACGTCAGAGTTGGCTCAACATGCATAGATCCTTCCTTGACATTAGCTAGATGAGCCAGTGAAAGTGCACTCATATACAAAACTTTCAATGACAAAGCAAAAATAGCACCATTAAATGTACATTCACTGGCATATGTGGTGTAGTGTGTCAGTAAAAAGCCGACTTTGTTTGATGCAAGGGAAACCATGACATAGAAGAGTGGTCATCTATGATGCCACCATGGTAGCGTTAGTAAAGGCTGAACATCTATGAAGTTCTACTACGCCACATTGGTAAAAAATAAAAAAAACACCCTACTCAATTCTAGTTTATGGGGCACTCATAGTTGAAATTTCAAATTTTAAGAATCACTTACATATAAATATGAAAAAGTTAAGAGGGCTATCCCCATATAAATATGGGAGATTATGTAGGCTGGTGCGGGCAACTGTTAGTTGGAACGGTCCCAAATTTGTCTAAACTTATCTATCCGGCACCTCCCCACCGTGCGCTGAGGAGACCATAGCCAGACCATCGCAGAAACATTGAAAAAGTGGATAAATTGAAGCATTTACTCTTCAAACTCCATATAGATGAGCTAAATTTGGGCTGGTGTAGGCAGCTCTTCAGCGTTTTTCTTTTCTTCTTATCAACATCTTTTAACTATTTACTATGTATTATATATATATGAGTGCCCCTTCGGATATATATATATATATATGAGTGCCCCTTCGGATATAAAAATCAATGAATGAGTTTCCTTCGAAAAAAAATTCCTGGCTCCACCACTGAAGCACAGCACCGTCGATCGAACGCCACCGTTGGTTTTAGAAAAACGAAAATATCAATTTTACTTCACAATATCTTCTGGCCAACCAACCACAGCGTAATATCTTCTGGCCAACCACAGCGTAATATCTTCTGGGCAACCAACCACAGCGTTAGTTGCTAAATGTTTTTAGCGTTTTGCGTCTGCCTTTCCAATATGGCTTCAGAACCAAAGAATAAGCTTTCAATTACCCCCTCCTGACTCTTCACTTTCTCAACCAGCAACCCCTTTTCTTTTTCATTCTTCTTACTTCCTTTTCATCACTTTGAGATCATTAGTCATTCATGATGCTCCTTGAAACTTTGAGGAAGCCAGTGTCGGAGCCGATGGCGAAACTAGGAACTTCAGGCCAGGGGGAGGAGCTGGGAATTTTTTGTTAGGGAGTTGAACTATAGTTTCAAAATTTTAACATGCACTGAGATATAGTTTTTCAAAATTTTTATAAAAGCTAAATAAATGTAAACTTACATGTAAATTTTTGTTTTTGCTTCATTTAAAAAAAAAATTGAGGGGAGGCCATGGCCTCTAGAACCCCCTAAGGTTCCACCCCTGCTTCGGGGTAAGGGGTACTATTATTTTAAATTTCAAACCCTAACGAGCACTCATATATTAAAAAAAAAAGTAAAAATAATGCAAACATGACAAACTCTCCGGATTGGTGTGGGCCATTGCCCACAAACAGCTCTCCGAAGTAATTAATTTCTTCTTTATCCCACCCGGCTTATGAAAATCTCAAAAACCTACACCTGAAATATGAAAAAAAAAAAAGATGAATCTAGAACCTTTCTCTGGCTATATATGGAGCCATCTATGGCTTCATAGAAGGCACCGCCGCTACAATCTTAGCTCCGAGTGCTCAAAGTTGGTTCTCCTCTTTAGTATGAATAAGAAAAATGCGTAGAGAGAGATGCTCTGGCTTGAGGGGGAGTGATATGTGTTGTCTTAGGCTCATTGTATTGCATGGATTCAACATGCATGTAATGGGTCTAAGACATCACGAACCATTCTTCCCATAGCCAGGAGGTCACTCTGTCTATTCATTTTTTTTTATTAGTACTAAGCTTAAGTTTCAGTGAGAGGCATCGAAGTTTGAGCCTGACGGCACTCCTGCTTATCGAATTGCGTTGAAGTTGCTCACGAAAAAGAAGGAAATCTTCCTGCTTTACATGAAATTCAGTTGCCAAGGGAATATACAACTCTCATGTTGTATGAATATATAACTATCTCTTTCTCTTTCTCTCCTTGGATCGCTCATCTGGTTGGCCACTGGCTGGTAAGAGGCCGATCGCTTGTTTAAATGTTTAAATCTCAAAAGCACCTGTCTCGATGAAGTCTGTTAGCCTATAGCATACCTCAAAGTGCGTAGCATAATTGCCCTTTGATTTTCGTGGATGTTACTTTTTTTTGGACTGCAAAAGACGAGAGATACTTTGTCGAGTTGAAGGTGGATCCATTGCCCACCCAAACGCCAAACCCTGAGATAGAGTAGGACTCGAGGCAAAACAAAAAAGAGAAGGGGAGGGGCGCAGCCCTTTAGGCTTCTCTTCAGGTAATGGATTGCAATATATCTGTGTAGTCATCTAGCTCATCTCATCTTTTGGTCAGATTCAAGTAGATTTTTGTGATGTAGTTAACCAGTATCCCAGCTCCAGGAAATTGAAAAAATTGAAAATTTTTAGTTGTGTCATCTATTGTTTAGATTCATGTTCAATTTAGCCTCCCATATCACCTTAGACTGTTTGGCTCGTCCCTAAAAAAAATCCTTGCTCCGACCCTACTTATGCCAACCCACTCACTTAAACCAGGTCGACCGACCCATCTACTTAACGGCCCTTTTCCTTCTCTCTTATTTCCCTTGTTTTCGCTGCCTTCCTCTTTCTAGTTTTTTTTGTTAGGGTTGATTTGTTCTATTTTAAGATATGAGAAATATTTTTTTAAAAATCAAAATTAATAAATTCAAAGAAATGTGAAATACCATGGAATGGTCCGCACATCACCTCACCATCAAAGTGGGCATGTAAAGAAAGGTGTCGTGTCGAATAGCGGATCCCCTTAAAATGAAATCTTTTTGTTCGGTTCATCCATCAATGAACAATCACTATTTGCGAAGGAGAACGATGGAACGGTCTTGTTCGTTCGACCCGTTCGCATGTCCATATGCAGACAAGATGAGAAAAAGGTTGTCCTCGAAAGTTATCCTTTTGGTGTGTTTGACGTGTTCTTGTTTGACCCCACTCACCTGTCACCATATGAATGACAAAAAGAGGAAAAGTTTGTCCTAAAAAAGTTATCCATTTTGTTTTTTCTTTGTACATTTTCATGTGAGTGACAAGGACCCACTACTGCTGCTGTGAAGGCGGAAGTCTTTTCATTTTTTTATTATTTCGCGCATCTTGGGATCCCTTTGTTATGCTTCAACTCACATATTAATACCTCTTCCTTTTAACTTTGTGTACAATACAAAAATTTAACGACTCAAAAACATAAAATTGAGAGTAGTCTCTCTTACCCACCACTAGTGGAGCCATAAATTTTTTCAGGTGGAAGCACTCATTCAATACCTATAATTTCTTTGGGGCGCTTACATATATAACAATCAAATATATCAAAAATTAACATATATATTAAACTAATTTTGTGAGACTGGTTTAGGCAACTGTCCACACTAGCCACTGTTACCAAACTCTACCTCAATTATTGTGCGGAATGTTATACAAGCGGTTTCTAGTATGTCTATCTTTTTCTAAACTTTAGGCACCCAAACATATAACTTGTTTTCTTGTCCAAATAGGTGAAGCAAATGGAGCCTTGACTAATTGAGGAAGATGAACACACTGCTCAGCCTACGATCTAGAAATAAGAAAGGGAATCTACGGGCAGCTCATGGTTGTACACGAAGCAATACCTCATTGAAGAGACAGAAATAACACTTTAATTATTGCAGTCTCAAACACATAACAGATGACACAAAAGAAAGGCACCCTATCTTGGATAATGATGCAGTGACGGAGGTAGAAATTTTTGTCCAAGGAGACATTATTTCAGACGATCTTGAACCATTGACATACTTGGTAAAATGATCGAGGAGTACTATAAGTAAATGACTAAGGGACGCCAACATATAATTAAGCAAGTAATTGGGGCCAACCAATATATAAACAAAGGATTCTTGTGGGAATGTGGAGGCAACTGCCCACACAAGCCCACATGTTGCCAGGACCTCTCTCTCTCTCTCTCTTCCATCGGATTGGGTGGCGTGTTGTAGGAGTGTTGATGTTGAGATTATGAGTGCAATTATCGAGGTCAAATGGACAGGTTCTTGTCCTTCTCTCTCCTCTCTTTCTCTCTCCTTCATTTGGCAGATTTTTGATCGTGGATTTTGATGTCAAGAAATAATATTTTTTTTAGGAGTGCAGCCTACAATCATTTAGCTCTTGCATCCATGGTTTGGACTGAGGTTTATCGTATCGTATGAGTTAACCATAGTTAGGATTTGATGAATTTGTCACCGCTTTCTACTGTTTCTACTTAATTACTGTTTCAATCTTTGTTGTTCCTGAGTTGGTGGTTTCTTTGTACATTGGCTTCATTTAATTAAATTGGTCTTTCATATTTGTTTTCATTGGATCTTCAAGGAAGCATTGAGCGGCAATCTTTTAGAACCAACTGGAAGGATGAAGAAGTGTTCTGTACTGTTATCCGCTGGTTCTCTTTTTGCTAGTTATGCAGTAAACCCGATGAGTTAAGATATATGCATGAGATTATCCCGATTTGCACAATCTAAAGAGGACATGGAACTGCAACTTTCATTGTTTCTCTCACAATTACTTAGTTTGTTCGATCTTGAGACTTGTTCTTGCGGGGGGTATTTTGGAAGAAGTAAATAGTTCAGTATGGTGTTTCAAGTTCATTCAAGTTCGTTGGTGATCAGGGAACTGGAGCGAGATTATGATCAAATTCGTTATAGATCATTGTGTAGCTCCAGTGTTCTAAAACTTTTGTTTTGTTTTTCTTTTGACAGGCCTTGAAACTTGAGGGGTGTTTCTGATGGGTTAATAAAGTATTCAATAATTTCTCACTTCATCCATTATTCCGGCTTTCATCTTTCCCAATGATCAAGAAATTAAGAAATTATTCGAATAACAAAACAAATTAATCACACCAACTGCACAGAATTGCACGTTTTATCCAATTTGGTTATGTGCATCACATAATTGTGGGATCATATAGAAGTTGAGTTAGACAGATAGCATTTTCTTAGTTTGTAAAAAACGACTTTATATGTTAAGGTTTTGGTCTTTTCATTAACCAGCAAAAGTATTTAACAAACAATTTTAGCTGTTAAGGTTTTGGGCTAGCTTGTGTAAGATCATATAATGCATGCATGAACGTCTCCAAGAAAATGTTCACATCCTAACAAACAAAAGTGTATAAAACATTATCAGATACATATGTTGGATTACAATCTATAAGAAGTGGCAAGTTCATTTGATATTTTATCAGAAACATTTGTTGGATTATAGCCATGAGTCGATCATCGATGGTTGTTTTTCGAAGATGTTCAGAAAATCTGCGGGTATAATGAAAGGTGCGTGGCTTTATTTTGCCTAAAACTTTGTAAGAAGGTAGAATAGAAGCGCACAGAAAACTATATGCTAAATAAATGTGAATAATGACTTGAGTTTTGATAAAGAAATTTGCATAATTCATGGTTTTATGAAACCAACGTATTCCCACAAGAAATTTTTGTCCAGATGGTCGGCATTTTCAACTGCATCCGTGAGTCTTGAATCTTACATGTCAAGTGCTCAATCGGATGGGTTTGGATTGACGCTATGCATCCATGGTTTTGAGGAAGGGATAAAACCGATGTACTGAACTGATTTTCATGGATGAAAAGGGTGCAAAAGAGAGAGAGAGAGAGAGAGAGAGAACGAGAGAGGGAGAGAGATCTGTTAATGGGGTCATCGTTGAGTCGATCTCCATTTATAAGTTGACTGTCAAAACCCCCATGAACCACCATTGATGTTGCCCTTTCTGAATTGGTTCTTTAGTTTTCTACGTTAAGAGGGATGCGGAAAAATTCGCATTCCTAACCTCTACGGGAAAGAGAAAGGCGGAGGAAGCTGTCGGAGGATAGGTAAAGGGGAAAAGAAAGGAGGGCCAACAATGGTTTGAAGCGAGAATTCCTTGCATGGGCCATGTTTCATATGCTATTTGCCTTGAAGTGGGAAGTGATTGTTTGGTCTGGTTTGGAAAACAATAAAGATCTTTCAGGAGTTTCTTGTAAGTGAATTTTATGATTTGATTAGGGAAATAAAGGTTTGTTTGGGATAATGATGCAACAGCGAATGCCCTGTGGGTTTTGTATTTGGCCTTCAAAACCTTGGTGATCTATCTATTAGTTGCAGAATTGCAAGGAAGCTATGGGTGTTCGTTGGCACAAGATTCAATGAAAAGCTGACTCTGCGTCTCCCATTTAGAGAAGCTATGAAGGAATGGATGACCTTTGCTTTTGAAAGGGTTTGGGTGTCTAAGATATGGGTGTTGTTTTAATTTCCCTTTGCTTATTTGTGTAATTTAGTTGTTGTTGGCTCCATGCTGCAGAAATCTGTGGGGAGATGTTCACAGCGAGTGCTTGGTGAAGGCGTGGACGAGAGACCTTTTACGAAGGAGGTTGGCCTTCGACGTCGCTTTTAATAATCACCCTCTATGTATGTGTTTCTGGTTGGCTATCATTCAGTTAGCAGTGATCTACTTTTCCTGCACGTTAAAGATTGCAACAGCCTCGAAAACTTTCCCTACCAACCAAGTTTGATACGACACCCTTGAAATGGCTCTCCATGAATGCTATTGATGTTCTTTCTCTGCTGGATGGTCTATCAGGACACTGCCCACAGATTTTTCTGTGTATTAGCTCTGGTTGTTGCAGGTCAGTAATCTTTCATCTGCCTCTTCTCTGATTTTTGCGGATCCTGCTGCGCTTTAGACTGAATGTAGTCATTTTGGACAGTAATCCACATGATTCAATTGTTGGTCTCCTTGGAAGTGTTAAGCTCCTAATATTTTGAGAATGATTTTGTGTGAGAATCTTACTTCCTGTACAGGTCTTTATTTGCTCGTTTATCATGCTTTTGTACAGATTTTGTTTTTAATACAGTCGAAGTTGCTTCTTCACCATCTTCGATTAAAAAAAAAATGCGTAAAGACAGATACTCTGGCTTGAAGGGTGAGTCATCGGAGTGTCTCATACCCTTTCACATTACCTATTACATTGTGGCATTTTATTTCCTCATTCTAGCTATTTTCAGCGTAACTTTTCTCACGTCCGTTTGACAGTCTTTTCTTATTCATTCCAAGTTAAATTTCATGGATTCGACAAAATGTTTGGAGTCATTTTCTGGCGTCCCTCCTAAAGCCACAGAGTCACCCTATCTATGCAATTTTTTTTTCTTTCATTTATACTAAGCTTTCTAGCTATTTTCTTTCATTTATCTATGCAATTTCGTAATCTTTTTTCTTTCATTTCCTTTCTCTCGTTTATTATATTCCTCCATCCAAACGCCTCATAATCCACCCTTTCATTTTTTCATAGGATGAGTTAATTAATTGCCCATAATTCCATTATGCAAGTGGAATTTTATTCCTAAAATTGAACAAAGGATGATGGCCCAACGAAGAACCCCTTCCCTTAAACTCGTATGTGTGTTTATTTAATTATTTTTAGAGAATGAAAGTAAAACCTAGGTGGCAATGACATATTTGACATGTTCTCACGTTTTAACAGAGAGGTGTATTGGTAAATTTATTGAATAAATTTTTCTGCACTTTTCGCCTTTTTAAGGGACCGTGGCGAAGCGATAAAATTTTAGCGGAGGCGCACTAACTGATCTCTCGCTTATAAGAATGAGTGCTTGTAGGACACGGTGTGTACACCACATGCAGCTGAACCTAGGTCCACCTTAATCACAATGCAAGATTTCATCACATAGTAGCTCCACTAATAAATTACTTTGGTAAGTTTCACCTCATAAGACAAATATTGGGTATGATGTTAGTAATTTGGACTCCTTTCAGCCCAACAAATTAGTTATATTTCCACAAACATTGCTTCTTTTACTTGAAAAGGAAAAACAAACCGACTTTTAGCTTTACTCTTCATGTCTATGTTTACCTCAAATTTCTTCCAGCACTAATTTCTTAATTGCCAAAAAATGTATATGCTTTAGTATCAACCATAGTCATAAAAAAAGTTTTCACTTTTCTAGTTTGACATTGAAAAATATGAAAAATGTAAACAGTTTGGCATTAAAAATGTGAAAAAACGCCTAAAATGAAAAGAAAAAGGGAGGAAATGTGTTTTGACGTATTTTTTAGTTTTGATATTTTTTTTAAATGGGGTTTTCTTAAAGCTTTGAATGACTGACTTATTTCTTCCATTTTATGTGTTTTTTTTTTTTTAAGTATAATATGGTGAGCTTGAAAAAAAATGCGAAAACTGAAACATGAACACAGTTTAGCTTTAAAAAAATGTGAAAAAATGCCTAAAATGAAAAAAAGAAAGGAAATGTGTTTTGTCGTATCTTTTCACTTTGGCATTTTTTAAAGAATGGGGTAAAAGTTATAAATGACTGACTTATTTCTTGCATTTTATGTGCTTTTTCTAGAAAAAAAAAACACTCTCTTTTTGTAAGCATGCTATCAACTATAATGTCATCAACAAAATACATCCCAAGAGAAATCAAATTAACAAGCCCAAAGCTTGGCAAATGGAAACTTGGCTAGTTGGGTTTCTCTCTTCGACCATCTGGACAACATCTCGACTACTAATTTGAAGATTAACGGCAAAACTGGGTCACTTAGTTGAATATCCCTAGGGATGTTCAACAAGAGAAGCCGAGCTCGACTCGTTTTAGCTCGTGTTCTTTAATATATATTTAAGACATTTTAAGTTTTTGAAATTACAAACAATAGGTATTAGTGTTAAACGAGTCTAATTGAGTCGAGTTCATCCAACTCAAACTCGACTTGTTTACAAACTCGAGTTATCAGTTAAGCTCGAACTCGACTCGTTTAACTTACGAGTCAATAGGGATGTCAAGATATCCAATTTGAATCGGATATCGAATCGTTCTGATCCAAAAAAATCGAATATGAAAAAAAAAAAAATATCCGATTAGGAAATCAGATCGGATTCGGATTTAATAAATGGCATCTGATCGAATTCGGATATACATAAATATTTGATTGGGTTTGGATATGGATTCAAATCGGATTCATTTGTAGACAAATATCATGTATGTAATGCTACTAAATTTTGAGAATTGATAAAATCCAATTCAAAATTTGGATTTGGATTCGGATATAAATATAAAAAATGGATTTGGATCAGATTTCAGATTGGGATTCAAATATGAATTTTCTTTATTTGAATTCGAATCTGGAAATGTGAATATCTGAAAAAGCAAAGCAGATATGATCAAGGATATATCTGATTCGAAACTGATCCATTGACATCCCTACGAGTCGAGCTCGAGTCAAGCTTAATGGAGCGAGTTTGAGTCGAGCCAGAACATACTCACCGAAGCCTCCCCCTTTTCCATCACTTCATCACCCCAGCCATAGATGCAGGCAAACACACCAGGTGACTTTGTATGACTCTATTATGGCTAAATGTGGTATCATACCTATATAGGCCCATTCACCTCAACTGCTAAAATACATCCTTTTTCTTATGATTCTTCACTTTGCCATGCAAAAATGCTATATTTTTGCCACCATCTAGCAGCCACATGGCTCTGGATTTTTGTCTCTGCTAGCTTAATTTCCTCTTTCTTCAATGGCGTCTCTGGTTATTTTCTTACCACTAGTTCATACTCGGCGTTATATACTTTTCTCTATGCTTTTCTACTTTATCCAGCTCTAGCGTCAGAGATGCTTCTCCGATCTCTCCTCCACATTTCCCCGTAGCAGTTGGAATTGAATGGAATGTACTACCATTTGGATACAAAAATGCTCCAAGAAGATTTCATTCTTGCAAGTTCTCTCCTAACCTGTTCTATGACCTTTAGTGGTGTTTAGAATGAGCAACTAAAGGTTTTTGGCGGGGAAGAAACCGTGCCACGGAAAAGGCCAACGAAAGTGCCGACATTGATTCATTTCAATGTTGACCTTAAACAATGCCATTGAAAGGCTTTCAGTGACGCGGTGCTTATCCCACTGTTTACTATTCTATGACACATGAATAATGTCAGTGAAAGGTCTTCAGTGGCACCTTCCCGATGCCATTGTTGAAGCTTTGAAGGCTGGGGGAGAGTCATTAAGGGATTATTAGTGGCATTCTTTAAATGTCATTATTAGTCTATTAGATCTGGTAGTGTCTACTTTTGGAAAAACCTCGACGTCCTCTATTTCACCCTCCCAGCACTTCCTTTCAATGTCTTCACATTCTGGTCTCATGGTCTATCAATTAAAAAATTTGAAATTCGATTTTCATGAGTTCTATTTATTTACAATGCAAATTGTGGATATGCGACACTCTAGTCGACTGGTAGACCGTTCCCTATCTAGGCAGTGGCAGAGCCACATGGTGACTAGTGCGGGCAGTTGCCCACGTTAGTCATTGAAAATTTATTGAGCATCTTTAAACATTTATCCTTATATATATATATATATATATATATATATATATATATATATATATATATATATATATATATATATATATATATATATATAACTATTGTGAACAAGTGTCCCTCCAACCAATTTTTCTGGCTTCGTCACTAATTTAGGTATCGAAGTCACCCTAGATGTCAAGGAAGGGGCAAGAGTAGGGGTTTCGACCTCTTCAGGATATCTCCCCTTTGCGCGCCACCTGAACTGTTTTTCTCGAAGCCGATGGACACAAACAATTGTGATATGAAACAGTAGGAGCACATCTTTCAACGAGAACTTTTTACCCATCATTGTCAAATCTGAATGGCACAAAATATTCTCTACACCCACCGTGCAGTTGGGCCATCTAAATTTTCTATTAGGATCATCAATTACCACTAAGTTTGCATCACTCTTCTGTTGAACTCACAACATGTTAAGCATTGAGGCATCTCCTGGTCTCATGTCGCGGCTCTCTAACGGCATTGAAATTGCCTAGAAGCAGGGGTGAACGCAAGTGAGGTTTCCCTGGGACGTGGGGCGCCCCTAGGGATGTCAATATATCCGATTTGAATTGGATATCCGACTGATTCAATCCGAAAAAATCAGATATGAAAAAAAATTTATTATCCGGTTAAGAAATCAAATCAGATTCAGATTTAATAAATGACATCGGTTTTGGATTCAGATATACATAAATATCCAATCAGATTCAGATAGGGATTCCGATCAGATTCATTTTTAGATAAATATCATGTATCTACTGCTATTAAATTTTGAAAATTGGCAAAATCCAGTTCAAAATTTGGACTCGGTTATAAATATAAAAATCAGATTCGGATCGGATTTGGATTGTAAAATCGGATTTTGGTTTCGGATTCAGATCTGACTTTTCTTTATTCGAATTTGAATCCAAAATCGAATCCGAATTTGTGAATATTTGAAAAAAACGGATAAGATTAAGGATATATCCGATCCGAATCTGATTCGTTGACATCTATAGGAGCCCCACAGAGCCTACTCATTGAATTCTTAATTTGGTGTTGAAACTTAAGTGAATTTGGGTCCAGTTAT
>JAANDH010001689.1:0-14310 GCA_011799765.1 Nymphaea thermarum | reverse complement strand
ACCAAATTTATCATCCTTGATCAGGTTGCTTCAATCTCATTATCACTAAAGGCTTAGATGAAACAGGATCGAGTCCCCTTGTCTCAAACCTAACCTGTGTTGCGACCCAAAAAACAAGGGGTAGACTCGAAAAAGGTAACATCTACAAGTAAGCTCCCTCACTTTCCTTAATAGCGAAGGCAGAAGTTTCGAGAAATAAAGGGTAGACTCAAAAAAGGTGACATCCGCAAGTAAGGTCCAGGTAGGACGGTCTCAGAGGCGCTGCAAACTGCCTTTGAAGTCATTGCCTGAACTGCCGTGTCTCTTCCTCCGTTAGTAGTCAAGGTATAAGTTCTGAGAAATAAGGGATAGACCCGAAAAAAGTGACATTTGCAAGTAAGCTCCCTCCTCCCGTTAATAGCCAAGGCATAAAAAGACCATAACCATCTTGTCCACCCAAACCTATGAAAGGTTCATAGAGAGGAGGATAAGCTTTGGAGAAGTCAAGCTTCAGTTTCAGCGAGCCAGAATATTATATTTCTCATTCTTTTAAATTTCTAATTTGTAACCATACCATGGTTTCTGAAGTTATCTCATCAGCTACGGGAAGCCACACATGCGGGCATGGGTGGGCAGTTGCCCACAAAGTCCCACAATTTTATTTGTTTTTAAATTGGTGCTCATCAACAATTTGTTTATTTATGTATTATGTGCCGCTCAATTGTTAGCTTAGTGTCCCTTCCTCATGTTCTTACATCTAAGATTTTATTTTATGAAGGAAGGTCCCTTAATTAAAAAATTTTGGCTGCGCCCCTGATATCAGAATAGGTGTCGATGGTTGGCTTTGCTGCCGGCGCTCTAGTCATAAAACTATCGATCGGCATTTTGGTGCATGTTCTTCATCTCGTGCGTGAAAGAAATTACTTCCCCACATTTATGACGAATTGGAGGCATACTCCATAGAAAGCAAAATTATTTTTTACTTCTCTCCGAGGCATGCATCAAGAGTTTGTGGTGGGAGAATGTTGATGATCATGGCCCCAGACCAAGAAAGCAGTATGGGATGTTGTTTGGTCGGTTTCGACATTGTTCCATAAGTAAATGAGATCCAATCGAACGCTGAGTCAAGTAACAAGCAATGCACTTAGAATGTGTCGCGCGGTAGTTCAAGGACAAAGCATATCAGTGCAACATGGTCGTCAATCCATTCGAAAGATGCAGTTCCATCAATAAGTTCCAACGGGTAGTGTTAGGCTACGCCTAGGGGGAGCACGTGGGGTAGGGTTAATTCATTCGATGGACGTATAAGCTGCGTCCACAACCACATATTATGGTGGTGGGACAATACAGTGAAAGCTCGTCGTCGAGTAAGACAATGGTCGGTCGCCTTCTTTGATGACATCCAATCAGCAAGCGTTGGCCTAGGACTTCTTTTCAAGAGAAGTCTTCTTCCACCCAGATTCCGTATAGAGATAGATAAACAATTAGAGGAATGAGTCAATGATAGTGTTTTGACATAACCTCATGGTCTAGTACTCCTCGTCTAGTCTATAGTCCAAAAAATATAAGAATACTTCTACTACCTTAAGGTTGAGTTAGGCTGGCCAGGGGTTTATGGAAACCCTCGACACTGCCTGGGTGAAAAAGTCGGCCTCTCACAAAGTGTGAGAGGATTACTATTTACGTTAATTCATCAAATTTGAAGGATCAAATTAAGTTCTCTTTTTCTATTCTTTATATATATATATATATATATATATATATGGTAACGTGGAGATGAGAGATAGGCGGAGGGAAAGAAGAATTGAAAGTCACGCTCACTCGTTGTCTTTTCAACTTGTCGAGGTGGTTTGTGACAGATGAAAAGTTTGTTATTGCTCCTATTTAAGGTTTAATCTATTATTATATATGTAAGATATATACGGGGCCACTAAAAAAATGCATGGTTCTTACAGATTTCGCTTCGTCCCACTTCACGTGAAGACCATGTGGAGTGGCAGCGTCCAACATTTTCCCCGGGGAAAGGAACCAAGTCAGTTTGGATCTCAGCTCGCTGGAATGCACATTGTGTCGTTTTCCATGCCCCAGTGATAGAGATGCACGTCATTGTCTCTTTTGAGACGTCGATAACGTTTGGAACGCAGGTTATCAGTGGCGGAGCTAGTCTGGATCCGGTAGGGTCAAACTGAATTTAAATCCTATAAATACATAGAGTGATTAAAAAATAATATTTTTTTCAATATAATTTTTTTTTTCATTGGCTAGGGTGGGGCCATGGCCTAGGCGCCCCCCCTCTCTCCGCCCATGCAGGTTATCAACCCACTTCACGTGCAGACCCATGTGGGCTGCACTGCTCCAAATAGGCGGATTGGCTAAAGGTCGGATCACCTGGTAAAAAAAAAAAAGTCGACTCGGTTTTATAAATAACATGTAATATGAATATTTATGTATGTATACTTAGCAAGTTTTGTGATATTTGACAATTTAAACATGTACTTACTTGACATCCTAACTCATTGGAGAACGCCAACTCATGACCTAGAGGACGATCTTAGCCAACTCTTGCTCACACCACCTTTTTAAAAGTTTTTTATTTTTAAATAGGGATCTTAAATATTTATAATATATATATATATATATATATATATATATATATATATATATATATATATATATATATAAAGTGCCTCATTTTTAAACAAGTGCCTCTTTAGCCAATTTTTCTGACTCGGTCACTGCTCACAACTCTAGTAGGTAAGTTTACCAACTATGCAGTTAGTCCGGAACTCGGCTCGCTGGACCGAGCGCACCTCGCCTTCCGTTGTCTCACCGTGCCCATCACGTGCCGACCATGTGAACTCGGTCGGACAGTCAGCGTCCTCGGCCAAAAGAAGTGAGAACCAAGTCTGGAACGACTCAGCTGCGCCTCTCGACCTACCGTGATAATCATCTCGTGTCACACGGGCCAACCGCTTCACGTGCAGACCATGTGCACTCCGGGGCAGGCAGTACGTCTGTCTTGCAAACAGACAAAAGACCAGAGTTTCGTCTTCCGCTCTGTCGCTGTACCGTGCATCGACGTTTTTCCTGGACGGCTTCCAACTGGTAGGACAGTTCGGAACCGAGTCCCCATATTGCGACACATCTTATGGAAGCACAAAATTACACCGAGACTGTGTCTTTTTTGTTCAGTGATATTGATGCTGCATGAAATGCATTATATCTAATTATTTTTTTAATTCATATATTAAGTATTTTAATGCTCGTGTTAATAATGAATTGGCAATTATAAGGAACTTTACTCCAAGTTTCATGAAAATCGGAGTCTGAAATGGTGTGGATCTAGAGTAGAAATTACAGCATATTCAAGAGATCCAAGGGCAAAATTAATGATTCAGTAGAAACCAACCAGATGTCAGTAAAAGCTTTACCAGCGTAATCACATGAAGATAAGCATCAATGAATGTTGTTACTGAAGCCTCTATTGACATGGTGACGATGTTAGAAATCTTGAAGAAAAATGTCATTGAAAACTGGTAATCAGGGTGTCAGTTGATATCACCGTTAGTGAAAATAAGTCGGAGGAAACTGTTGTTGATGGAGTGACGTCTGAATGGATGTTACTATGGACAAATATTACTGACGCTTCCTTCTCCATCAATGAATACTACCAAGATAATGAGAACATGGAAGGACATTCACAGGCACACAATCCTAAGCAACGAAGGAAGTAAAAAGCCGACTTTGTTTGATGCAAGGGAAACCATGGCATAGAAGAGTGGTCATCTATGATGCCACCATGGTAGCGTTAGTAAAGGCTGAACATCTATGAAGTTCAACTACGCCACATTGTTAAAAAAAAAAGAAAAAAAAAAACACCCTACTCAATTCTAGTTTATGGGGCACTCATAGTTGAAATTTCAAATTTTAAGAATCACTTACATATAAATATGAAAAAGTTAAGAGGGCTATCCCCATATAAATACGGGAGATTATGTAGGCTGGTGCGGGCAACTGTTAGTTGGAACGGTCCCAAATTTGTCTAAACTTATCTATCCGGCACCTCCCCACCATGCGCTGAGGAGACCATAGCCGGACATTTTTCCGTCGCAGAAACATTGAAAAAGTGGATAAATTGAAACATTTACTCTTCAAACTCCATATAGATGAGCTAAATATGGGCTGGTGTAGGCAGCTCTTCAGCGTTTTTCTTTTCTTCTTATCAACATCTTTTAACTATTTACTATGTATGATATATATATATATATATATATGGGTGCTCCTTCGGATATATATATATATATATATATATATATATATATATATATATATATATATATATATATATATATATATATATATATATATATATATATATATATATATATATATATATATATATATATATATATATATATATATATATATATATATATATATATATATATATGAGTGCCCCTTCGGATATAAAAATCAATGAATGAGTTTCCTTCGAAAAAAAATTCCTGGCTCCACCACTGAAGCACAGCACCATCGATCAAACGCCACCGTTGGTTTTAGAAAAACTGAAATATCAATTTTACTTCACAATATCTTCTGGCCAACCAACCACAGCGTAATATCTTCTGGCCAACCACAGCGTAATATCTTCTGGCCAACCAACCACAGCGTTAGTAGCTAAATGTTTTTAGCGTTTAGCGTCTGCCTTTCCAGTATGGCTTCAGAACCAAATAATAAGCTTTCAATTACCCCCTCCTGACTCTTCACTTTCTCAACCAGCAACCCCTTTTCTTTTTCATTCTTCTTACTTCCTTTTCATCACTTTGAGATCATTAGTCATTCATGATGCTCCTTGAAACTTTGAGGAAGCCAGTGTCCGAGCCGATGGCGAAACTAGGAACTTCAGGCCAGGGGGAGGAGCTGGGAATTTTTTGTTAGGGAGTTGAACTATAGTTTCAAAATTTTGACAAGCACTGAGATATAGTTTTTCAAAATTTTTATAAAAGCTAAATAAATGTAAACTTACATGAAAATTTTTGTTTTTGCTTCATTTAAAAAAAAAATTGAGGGGAGGCCATGGCCTCTAGGACCCCCTAAGGCTCCACCCCTGCTTCGGGGTAAGGGGTACTATTATTTTAAATTTCAAACCCTAACGAGCACTCATATATTAAAAAAAAAAGTAAAAATAATGCAAACATGACAAACTCTCCGGATTGGTGTGGGCTATTGCCCACAAACTGCTCTCCGAAGTAATTAATTTCTTCTTTGTCCCACCCGGCTTATGAAAATCTCAAAAACCTACACCTGAAATATGAAAAAAAAAAGATGAATCTAGAACCTTTCTCTGGCTATATATGGAGCCATCTATGGCTTCATAGAAGGCACCGCCGCTACCATCTTAGCTCCGAGTGCTCAAAGTTGGTTCTCCTCTTTAGTATGAATAAGAAAAATGCATAGAGAGAGATGCTCTGGCTTGAGGGGGAGTGATATGTGTTGTCTTAGGCTCATTGTATTGCATGGATTCAACATGCACGTAACGGGTCTAAGACATCACGAACCATTCTTCCCATAGCCAGGAGGTCACTCTGTCTATTCATTTTTTTTTTTATTAGTACTAAGCTTAAGTTTCAGTGAGAGGCATCGAAGTTTGAGCCTGACGGCACTCCTGCTTATCGAATTGCGTTGAAGTTGCTCACGAAAAAGAAGGAAATCTTCCTGCTTTACGTGAAATTCAGTTGCCAAGGGAATATACAACTCTCATGTTGTATGAATATATAACTATCTCTTTCTCTTTCTCTCCTTGGATCGCTCATCTGGTTGGCCACTGGATGGTAAGAGGCCGATCGCTTGTTTAAATGTTTAAATCTCAAAGGCACCTGTCTCGATGAAGTCTGTTAGCCTATAGCATACCTCAAAGAGCGTAGCATAATTGCCCTTTGATTTTCGTGGATGTTACTCTTTTTTGGACCGCAAAAGACGAGAGATACTTTGTCGAGTTGAAGGTGGATCCATTGCCCACCCAAACGCCAAACCCTGAGATAGAGTAGGACTCGAGGCAAAACAAAAAAGAGAAGGGGAGGGGCGCGGCCCTTTAGGCTTCACTTCAGGTAATGGATTGCAATATATCTGTGTAGTCATCTAGCTCATCTCATCTTTTGGTCAGATTCAAGTAGATTTTTGTGATGTAGTTAACTAGTATGCTGATATTATTTGATGGTTGTGGTGAGGACTGAGGAGCAAGGGCCATGGCCCCACCACACCACCCCCCTCCCCTTTTTTTTGGAATTCAAATTTTGCATGTAAATTTTAAAAAGTTTAATTTAACTTATATAAAAATTTTGAAAAATTATGTTTCGGTCAATGAAAAATTCCTGGTTCCGTTACTGTGGTGATGTCACCTTTCTTTATTTGTTTTCTTATTTTTTATTTTAAAGACAATGGCAATTCTACTTATATTCATGAGGATACCACAATTGTGATTTGGCTATGAGACTGGGCGTCGGGCAGACCCATCTACTTAACGGCCCTTTTCTAGGCCTGGGCGTCGGGCCGGGCCGGGCCGGATAGGAGAGCCCGGCGGTGGCCCGACTCCCGGGCTGCCCTCCCGCTCCCCCTCTGAGCCCTCTCCCTTCCCGACGTTCCTGTCTCACTCTCCCTCTCCCTTCCCGTCTCCCTGCTCCTCTCCCCCTCCTTCCTCCTCCTCTCCCTTCCCGTTTCCCTCTCAGTCTCCACTCTCCCTCTTGTCCCTTCCGGTCTCCTATGTCACCTGGGTACGGGTACGAGAAAACTGGTACGGGTACGGGGAAACTTTTACTATGATAATATGAATTTTTTAATTAAAAAATAAAAAAAATTGAAAAAAACAAATGATATCATCTAGAATTTGCATATTAGGGCATGTGTTGCTTTGGTGAGTATATGTTATCGACAAAAATCGAGACAGTAAAATCGAGACAGGAAAATAGGAGAGAAAGAAGAATGGTTTCTCAAACCAACTCCAAAGTTTTGAAAGAAACTAATTAAATAGCGCCACACTCATAAGCATAGTCCAATTTAGAGGATTAAACTAAGGATTTCACTACAGTAGTGAACTGCAAAAGAGCAACCATTTTGGCAGGTGAGCAGTTCGTCTTTTTTGTTGGCCGGAATTTCAGGTAAGGTGAAAAGTTTATATGAACCAAAACTTAATGTTATGGGAGACATGGCAGCTAGCTGTGGTGCCAGTTGCGCCTCATCGCCCGTCGGGTAAAGTTGCTTGAGTGGTAAACGGAAACATACGCACAAAATTGAGACGAAGGGAGAAGGAACATGTTGGCCCGTCGCCCGTTGGTATTTTTGGTTTTAAATATGGTTTGGATTGTAACCAGATCCAAACGTACCAGCATGTACCAGCGTACCGGTGTCGCCGTACCGGCGTACTGGTACTAGTACGCTGGCACATTTAACGTACCACGGTGACATAGCCGGTCTCCCTCTCCCTCCTCCTCCCCCTCTCCCTTCCCGTCTCCCTCCTCCCGTCCTCCGCTCCACCTCTCCTTCCCCTCTCCCTAGTCCCTTCTCGTCTCCCTCTCCAATCTCCCTGCTCCTCTGCCCCTCTTTCCTCCTCCTCTCCGGGCTGCCCTCCCACGCCCCCTCTGAGCCCTCTCCCTTCCCGATGTTCCTGTCTCACTCTCTCTCTCCGCTCCCCCTCTCCCTTCCCGTCTCCCTGCTCCTCTCCCCCTCCTTCCTCCTCCTCTCCCTTCCCGTTTCCCTCTCAGTCTCCACTCTCCCTCCTGTCCCTTCCGGTCTCCTTTGTCACCTGGGTACGAGTACGGGTACGGGTGCTGGTACGGGTACGAGAAAACTGGTACGGGTACGGGGAAACTTTTACTATGATAATATGAATTTTTTAATTAAAAAAAAAATTGAAAAAAACAAATGATATCATCTAGAATTTGCATATTAGGGCATGTGTTGCTTTGGTGGGTATATGTTTTCGACAAAAATCGAGACAGGAAAATAGGAGAGAAAGAAGAATGGTTTTTCAAACCAACTCCAAAGTTTTGAAAGAAACTAATTAAATAGCGCCACACTCATAAGCATAGTCCAATTTAGAGGATTAAACTAAGGATTTCACTGCAGTAAACTGCAAAAGAGCAACCATTTTGGCAGGTGAGCAGTTCGTCTTTTTTGTTGGGAGGAATTCAGGTAAGGTGAAAAGTTTGAAACTTTGCTTCCTTATATGAACCAAAACTTAATGTTATGGGAGACATGGCAGCTGGCTGGGGTGCCAGTTGAGCCTCATCGCCCGTCGCCCGTCGGGTAAAGTTGCTTGAGTGGTAAACGGAAACGTACGCACAAAATAGAGACGAAGGGAGAAGGAACGCGTTGGCCCGTCGACCGTTGGTATTTTTGGTTTTAAATATGGTTTGGATCGGAACCAGATCCAAACGTACCAGCACGTACCAGCATACCGGTATCGCCGTACCGGCGTACTGGTACCGGTACGCTGGCACATTTAACGTACCATGGTGACATAGCCGGTCTCCCTCTCCCTCCTCCCCCTCTCCCTTCCCGTCTCCCTCCTCCCGTCCTCCGCTCCACCTCTCCTTCCCCTCTCCCTTCCCAATGGCTCCCCCTCTCCCTAGTCCCTTCCCATCTCCCTCTCCAATCTCCCTGCTCCTCTGCCCCTCTTTCCTCCTCCTCTCCCTTTGAACGAAGATCGGCAAGTCGCTCAGATCCTAGGAGAAAGACGACTGTTCCTGCGTGGAGAAGACGACTCTTGGATTTCTGAAAGAGCGACAGAAGTCATCCCTACTAAATTAGTTATATCTAAAGATCCACTGGGAGTATCATGGCGATCTATAGCTCAATGGAAAGATCTCGGCCTCATCTTCAACATACTAAAATTTCAACCTGATCTGACTAGAGCGCACTAGTCAAATCCACCGCGGAAGTTCGCTGTTTCCGCCACCGCCGCTCAGGCGCAGTCTACCGCAGAATCACCACTTTCATAGGCTATTTCAGGCGATTCCCGTATAATTTTCAGGCGAGCCTTATACCGTTGGATTCATAATCAAAAGATCTATCACATATCCAAAAACCAAGGTATTTGGAGTTGATTTGACCATTGAATTATCATCTGCAAGTTCTGAGAGCTTGTTGAAATGTTCGCCGGATTTCATGGAGTAGCTCAAAATTCCGGTGTTTATTCCATTCAGATCCGGCCAAAACCGAAAAATTGGTGACTATCAACTTTACCCTTGCTGAGTGTTAAATTGATTAATTAATTAGATATATTCCAAGGGTAGTTGGGTCCATCGAGAGGTACTAACCCTAGCGCAAAAGAGCACCATGAAGGAAAGTCTTTGGCGCCGTCCAGACCTTCCTCATCCTCTTGCGACGCTTTTGGGCAGGGGATCCGCAGCTGGATAGCACAGGGACAGGTGGCAGCAGGTGGAGAGAGACGTCATTCATCTGGCCCAGCAAATCAACGACGGAAAAGGGAAGGGCGCTTGAGGATTAGGAACGGGCGCCAAGTGTCCCGCACTCCAAAAAGGGAAAGCGATCTCCTTCTAGTTCCGTCCCTATAACTTTGGAAAGGAGATCCTCGCGCCTTAGCTACGTTGAATCTGGTCACTTTTCAGGAAAGGAAGGTGTTTGTGGCAGAAGGCAGCTCCTTCCTACTTGGGAGAGATCCTCCTTCCGATTTGATTTCCAACCAACAAGGAAGGAGATCGGCCAGCCGATTGAGGTGCATTGCACCTGAACATAATTCAACTAAGGCAAGATATCGGGGCGATCTTGAGAGATCCATCTCCATCAATCAAGGAAGATTTGATCAGCCCTCTTAGGCAAGTCACCCGCGACAATCATGGACCCACGAGATCTGGGTCATTATCCCATAAGATCGCCCTCTTAGGCAAGTCACCTTCGGTCCAGTTATATAGATAGTCCCACGAGATCTGGGTCATTATCCCATAAGTTAGTTGGAAACTTGTCAACCATATATATGATACTCCATTAAAAACAAATTTCTAGCTCTACCCAATGCCTAGAAGCTGACTTAGGAGTGAAGCATGTAAGATCCAGTTCCATTTTTTTGGTTTTTTTTTTAAAAAAGAAAAACTATTTGCTACTTTGCTTTGGATCGATATCCAGCAGCTATCTTTAGGCAATATAAAAGGGTTTAAGTCTTCTTTATTGTCAGTCGATGAGTTGATAAAAACCCTAATCCATATTTGTACTTTTTTCTCTTTTACAATCCACTTTTTATGTTCCTTTTGATTCTTCATAGCTTACTTAGGCGTTGATTGTGGATTAAGAGAAAAAGTCATCTCCTCCACTGCATCAGAAGCACACGAGGTTAAGTTAAGCCGAAAAGCAAGTGGATGCGAGCAGTAAGGAGTAAGAACGAGGGATATATATTTGAAATGGTGGCGGTGCCAGAAATTTTTCATTGAGGAGTACTGATTCAAAAATCTTGACTAAATGCAAGATCAGTAAGGCGCATATCATATATATAAATAAGTNTCCAGCATTTATTGTAAACAAACACAGTGAACAAAAAAAAAGGCAAGATTAGAATGGTGATAGATTATAGAAATCAAAATGCTAAAACCAAAACTTATAATTATTTCATCCCAAACAAGATTTTGAAACTAAAACAAATATCAGGATAACAATACTTTAGTAAATTTGATTGCAAAAGTGGTTTCTATCACTTAAAATCAAAATTGAAATGATGACCGCTCGCATTCCAAATAGAAAGGTGGAGGATTGACATCCGATTCTGGTGAAACGAGGGCAGCCATTTCTAAACTTGTCATAGATTGGTTTTGTACATTTATCTTTCATCAAATTTTTCATATTGATTTTATTGTCTTTTGTTGGAAATTAATTTTTTCAAAAATACACTAAAAGATATTTGGTGATAACTACAAGGATACCTAATTTCTCAATGTTATGAACAAAAAAAAATTATTCCTTGCAGTGTTAAGAAATAACCTTTTGTTCATCAACCTAAGGTTATCACTAGTTTATAAAGCTGTGGTTTTGATAGGATAAAAATAAACTTCATACCTTCAATATAAACAAATTTTATGCTTATTAGCTTCCACAATTATGTTGATGATATTAAATTTATTGGGTAGTTTATTTTATAAACATCCAAATCAGTGTGGTGTTTTTTTTTTTTTTGTTAATGTTAAAAAATAATTTGCCAAAAGGAAACTTGTGTTTGTTTACGATTTTATCATAATAATAATCCGCTTTCTTCAAGAGCTTAATTCCTCAGATTCCAGATATTCGTTGGAAATATTAAACGCAAAAGTCTCCGCATCCATTTTGCTCAAAACTTCTAATGCTAATCAAGTTATAAATCTCATTCCTCTTCAATCTTAAAACTCTCTTGTTTCCAATGTCAAAGGATTGGATTTAGATTGCATATCCGATAAAATTGTTCAAATCAATTGGATATGGAGAAAAAAAACCGTGTTTGATCAAGAATCCAGATCGGATCTGGATTTTAAGAAATAATATTTGATCAAGAATCCCATATGTGTCTCCGCTGCTGCCACCATATTAAGTACATGTTTTCTAATCACACTCCTTCTATTCTGGAAATGCAAAACCACTGCCATGTGGTGAACATCTTCCAAGTCAGGAGCAGAGCCAAGGAGGGGCCGGCAACGGCAAGGACCATGGTCCCCGCTCAGATTCTGAAAAATCAAGTTTTACAAGTTGCCTCTCAGAGGCCAAAAAAATGACCCTCCCCTTTACAAGTAGCAAATTTATCATCCTTGATCAGGTTGCTTCAATCTCATGAAAGGCTTAGATGAAACGGGATCGAGTCCCCTTGTCTCAAACCTAACCTGTGTTGCGACCCGAAAATTAAGGGGTAGACTAAAAAAGGTAACATCTGCAAGTAAGCTCCCTCACTTTCGTTAATAACAAAGGCAGAAGTTTCGAGAAATAAAGGGTAGACTAAAAAAAGGTGACATCCGCAAGTAAGGTCCAGGTAGGACGGTCCCTGAGGCGCTGCAAGCTGCCTCTGAAGTCACTGCCTGAACTGCCGTGTCCCTTCCTCCCGATAGTAGTCAAGGCATAAGTTCCGAGAAATAAGGGATATACTCCAAAAAAGTGACATTTGCAAGTAAGCTCCCTCCTCCCGTTAATGGCCAAGGCATAAAAAGACCATAACCATCTTGTCCACCCAAGTCCACCCAAACCTATAAAAGGTTCATAGAGAGGAGGATAAGCTTTGGAGATGTCAAGCTTCAGTTTCAGCGAGCGTGAATATTATATTTCTCATTCTTTTAAATTTCTAATTTGTAACCATACCATGGTTTCTGAAATTATCTCATCACCTAGGGGAAGCTACACATGTGGGCATGGGTGGGCACTGGGCAGTTGCCCAGAAAGTCCCACAATTTTTAATTAAGGGATCTTCATAAAATAAAATCTTAGATGTAAGAACATGAGGAAGGGACACTAAGCAAACAATTGAGCGGCACATAATACATGAATAAACAAAATTGTTGATGAGCACCAATTAAGGATCGAGTCCCTGGGCCTATCTCTCGTCTCCATGTTACCACACACACACACACACACACACACACACACACACACACACACACACACACACACACACATATATATATATATATATATATATATATATATATATATATATATATATATATATATATATATATATATATATATATATATATAAAGAGTAGAAAAAGAGAACTTAATTTGATCCTTCAAATTTGATGAATTAACTTAAATAGAAATCCTCTCACACTTTGTGGGATTTGTAGGAGGCCGGCTTTTTCACTCACGCGGTGTCACTAAAAAAATGCATGGTTCTTACAGATTTCGCTTTGTCCCAGCTCACGTGAAGACCATGTGGAGTCGTTGCGTCCATCATTTTCCCGGGGGAAAGGAACCAAGTCAGTTTGGATCTCAGCTCGCTGGAATGCACGTTGTGTAGTTTTCCATCGCCCCAGTGATAGAGATGCACGTCATTGTCTCTTTGGAGACGTCCATAACATTTGGAACACAGCTTATCAACCCGCTTCACATGCAGACCCATGTGGGCTGCTCTGCACCAATAGGCGGATCGGCTAAAGGTCGGATCATGATAAGGCCGATCCTGCGGTGCTGCCAAAAACCACTGCCTCGACGGGCTCCTAGGCTGGCCCGTGTCAGATCACCTGGTAAAGAAGCACTAGCGGAGCCAAAAATTCTAGCTGGTGGGGCACTAGTTCAATAATCTTAATGTTTTAAGGCACACCTATATATACAAACAAGCAAACATACAAAATTATTAACATAAAATAAGTAAAGTTTGTGAGGCTGGTGTGGGCAACTGCCCACATTAGCCACCATGTGGCTCCGCCACTGTAAAGAAGTTGACTCGGTGACTCGTTAAGGTTCGATTATAAATTTACATAGATCACCTTTTTTTTTACAAATAACATGTAATATGAACGTTTATGTATATATACTTAGTAAGTTTTGTGATATTTGACAATTTAAAATATGACAAACTTCAATATTTAAGAATATGGTACTTAGTTGACGATCCTAACTGATTTGGAGAACGCTAACTCATGACCTAGTGGACTATCTTAGCCAACTCGTAACCGCTCACACCAGTTTCTTAAAAGTTTTTTATTTTTAAATAAAAATCTTAAATAATTATACTTTATATATATATATATATATATATATATATATATATTAAGTGTTTTAAGCAAGTGTCTCTTCAGACAATTTTTCGGACTCCGTCACGCAGGCAAACGCCATCACGTGCCGACCATGTGAACTCGGTCGGACGGTCAGCGTCCTCGGCCAAAAGAAGTGAGAACCAAGTCTGGAACGACTCAGCTGCGCCTCTCGACCTACCGTGATAATCATCTCGCGTCACACGGGCCAACCGCTTCACGTGCAGACCATGTGGACACCGGGACAGGCAGTACGTCTGTCTTGCAAACAGACAAAAGACCAGAGTTTCGTCTTCCGCTCTGTCGTTGTACCGTGCCTCGACGTTTTTCCTGGATGGCTTCCAACTGGTAGGACAGTTCGGAACCGAGTCCCCATATTGCGATACATCTTACGGAAGCACAAAATTACTCCGAGACTGTCTTTTTTGTTCAGTGATATTGATGCTGCATGAAATGCATTATATCTAATTATTTTTTTAATTCATATATTAAGTATTTTAATGCTCGTGTTAATAATGAATTGGGAATTATAAGGAACTTTACTCCAAGTTTTATTTTTTTAATTCGTATATTAAGTATTTTAATGCTCGTGTTAATAATGAATCGGGAATTATAA
>JAANDH010001688.1:22115-35533 GCA_011799765.1 Nymphaea thermarum | reverse complement strand
GAGCAAAGGAAAGATAAGAGAGAGAGTAGGAAAAGAGAAATGAGGAAGGGAGGTGAGAGTTACATTCTCACACAACCCATTTATATAGTGATCCTTCCACACAATTTACAAGAGGAGTTACATAAGGGGTCTCTAGTTTCCAAGAGACATGACTTTTCATCTTTCAACATACATGACTTTTCATCTCTCAAGAGACATGTCTTTTCATTTCCTAAGAGACATGACTTTTCTTCTTGTAACAGACATGACTTTTCATTGGATCTGGATCAGATTAACATCTTATCAGGATCCAGCAAGTCCCAAGTCTCCCGAGAGAGAAGAGCATCCATTTCCTCCTTCTAGCTTGCTTCCACCGAGAATCTAACAAGGCTTGGTGGTGAGACGATGGGATAGTGTGACTAGACATAGCTCGATCAAACTGCACCAAACTTGTACTCAAATGATTCATAGAAACAGAGTTAGAGATCAGATGCATGGCGCACTGTCGTCGACCCTTGCGAATGGCGATTGGTAGATCATCTGCATAGAAGTCATCATTTCTACCTGAGTCAGTCTTATCAGTGGAACTTACCTCATGAGAAGATGTTGGTGAAGGTTGGGAAAGGAACTTTGACAACGAGTATAGACAAGTGGAGGATCACGGAAACGATCACAAGACGACAGTGGAGAAGAAGGCACAAACTCAAGTGAAATTGGGGGAATAGGAAGAAGAATAGAAACTGGAGGATCAGACTTGGTAGAACACGAAGTGGAAAAATATGGACGAGACTCAAAGAATGTAACATCCGCACTGACAATCTCTTTATTGGTCTGGGGATCAAAGCACCGATACCCTTTCTGATTGGCAGAATAACCAATGAACACACATTTAATAGCCTGGGCAGCAAGTTTGTTTCTATTTGGGCCTAAGATGTGCGCAAAGCAAGTGCATCCAAATACTTTAGGAGGTATATGAAATAATGGTCGATCTGGGTATAGTAATTGGATGGGGATACGTTCCTGAATGGCAAACGAGGGCAATCAGTTAGTGAGATAGCAAGCTGTAAGAATAGCATCACCCCAAAAGTAGGTGGGCATATGAGTGTGTAACATGAGGTTACGAACCACATTTAGAAGCTGGTGACGTTTACGTTCCGCAACACCATTCTGTTGAGACGTGTGGGGACATGTATATTGTGGTCGAATCCCATGATCGGCATAAAATTGAAGTAGAACAAAAGATTTAAATTCAAGAGCACTTTCAGTGCGAATATTTTTGATAATGGAATCAAATTGAGTTTTTATTTCCTTGATAAATCTTTGAAGAATACAAGTGACTTCAGATCTTTCCCGTAACAAAAATACCCAACTGACTTTGGTAAAATCATCAACCAAAACAAAGTAATACTAGAAACGTGAATGAAAAAAAACCCGACTTGGACCCCAAACATCAACATGAAGTAGATCAAAAGGACTCAGACTCGAGGGAAAACTACTACGTGTATGCTTGCCTAACTGGCATGCTTCACAATGGAAAGACTCTGATGCAGGAATATCTGGAAACATGCGACGAAGTTTCGACACAGAGTGTGACGCTCGTTGTTTTGGCAGAGCGGGGCGGGTCGGGGTCCAGACCCGGACCCAACCTTCACTCGTAAGGAGCCCGCGCGAGGCCCTCCTCCCTCGCCTTTCCCTTTCTCCTTCGTCGTGCGCCTGGGAGCCTCTTGTACCAGCGCTGAGAACACGAAGGGGGTGGTGGTCGGACCAGCGACGGCAGCGGCGGGGGTGGCGACTGTAGCGGCGGAGGAGGCGACGGCGGCGCCGGAGGCGGTGCTCCGGTAAGCCCCAACCCATCCTTCTCCTTCCTTCTTCTTCTTCTTTTCCCCCTTCGTTGCTCCCTGCTCTTCCCCTTTTTGTCCCGAACGCTCTCCCCCATCGACGCTCTCTTCTCTCTCGCCACTCTCTTTCCCCTTTCCGCTAGCTCCCTCCCACACGACCCCTCTCCTCACTCTCCCACCGACTCTCTCTTCTCTTCCGTCCTCTCCCCTCACTGTCCTTTTTCTGTCTAAATCTCTCTCTGTTTGTCTTCCCCTGCCTCGTGCCCTAAGGGAGCTCGTTCTCCCCATTTTCTCTAATTGTTCTTCCCCTTTGTCCCAATCGAGCATTCCTTCACTGTTTTCAGCTTGGTTTGCTAGGGTTCCAGCTAGGGGACTTGTCTTTCCCCTCATAACAGCGAGTGGGAGGCTTGGGAGGTGTTGACGACAGTGATTTGTGGCTGTTTGTCGATCGATCGAAGGCTTGAGGTGGCTGTCGGGAGGATTACAACAGCTTGGACGGTTGTTTTGGGGTGAGCAAAGTTTAATTAAGCTTAAATTGATGTATATTACCCTCTAAAGCATGTATAATTATTGTTTGAGCATGCTAGAAGGTAGAATCTATGATTTAGGATGCATATTTGTGACCTCGCTTTTTGGGGAAAGTGTAGGGTTACGTTGGAGAAGCATTGATTCATGTTTATGTTGTTCTTTTAAGCATGATGGATGAATTCTCGAAGCATTAGGGAAGCATGGTAGAGATTGTGTGGTTGAGGGGAAAATTTATGACTGTTTTAGTGGGCGCATGGCACACGTTCTTGTGAATGAGTGCGTCTTGAAGTTATATAGGGAAAGAGTACGTAAATTAGTTGTGCCTTTGGGGTTGACGCATTGATTTAAAGACAAAGAAAGTTGAGGAAGGAGTTAGTGATGGGTTAATTGATGGTTGAGGGTTGATAGTTCGAGGCGGCGTCAAGATGTAAGGAGGAGGCCTATTGGAGAGCTCGTTGGTCGACACTACCCGTCGACACCCTCTTGAGGCAATGACACGTGCCTCAAGAATTTTATTTGGTATTTGTTCGTATTTGTTTGAATTGTGTAAGTATCTCGTAGAAACCTTATTCTCGTTTATGTTACAGGTGCACCGGGCACGTCTCGACGACCTTGAGCTAGGATTCGAAGCTTGAGGCTTCTTGCATGCTAGAATTGATATCTGTTTAGGGCAGATGAGGCGGGGTATCGAGTCGAGTGTCTCCTCGACCCCAATTGTGCATTAGAAAGCATCATAGAATGATAACTGCATAGGACAGCTACGAGCCAACTGCAGATCGAGACTACTCTCTGTGGATTGGCTAAGTTTTTCAAAGATGTGATTGATGTGAGGATGAATGTGATGATTGATATGAATGTGTATGTTGTTGCATGTGCGTTGTCATGGGCAACAATGCAAATGGATGAAATAGATGGTAGTGGTACCCGTACTGTATGACGGCTAGCAATGACTGTTATTGTATGTGTAGAGCTCTTGTGGAGGCAATTGGAGGTGTGGGTGCACTCGAGAAGTGCACCAACCTCATGAGCTAGCCAGTCAATTGTGAATGTGTTAATCTAATGTTAATAAAGAATGATTAAAAGATGTGAGGCCAGTGGGATGTGGCTATGTGATTGCGAGACGTCCCCTCTTTGTTCTTGCCACTGGTCTCGCCTGTTCGGGGCGCAGACGGTGCAAGGCCCCAGGGTACTGTTGTGTGTTGTGCATGGAGTGTGGGCTCCCTCCTTCCCAACCTGGGTGTCCTAGGGAAGGCTGAGTATCTCTCCTTGGAATTCACACATCCATGGATGAGTGCTCTACCGCTGCAGTGGATGAAATGGATCCATACTGTTATGGGCCACCACGGGAGTTGTCTCTCGGCTGTAGGCCGCCCATGGTGTGCACGTGCCTATGTTGCACCCACAGGGACTGTAATACACTGAAGTTAAAGAAAATGTATTGAATATGATTGATTGTATGTGTTTGAAGTGAATGTAATTGTTGTGTTGCAAATGCAAGTGAGATGTTTAGGTATGCTTGCACGTGATTGGAAAAGTTAATGACTATGGCCATTGAGTGGCCTTTGTGTGTCGTACTTTAACACAACATGATGAAATATGATCTTGATATTTATATTTATTTGAATCTTACCTGAAAGGGTTTGGTATTTTCCTGGATTGTTGCCATACTGCAAAGGCTAAGCCTTCGGTTGTTTTCTTTTTCAGGTTTTGGCGGACCCGGAGCAGCAGGTTGAACAGATGGCTTCACTCACGTCCTACTGGGGAGGTTTTGGGTTTTGTTTGTTTAGTGCCGGCGCGTCTTATTTTGGGTTTCATTGATGTCTTGTTTTTGTTAGGCATCAATTATACAGTTTGGGGCATTTTTGGTTACACAGATGTGATTTTGTATGAACTGAAATGATTGCATTAATGAAAGTTAGCCCCATTGTTTTGAACTGTTTGGCTCATCGTCTTTTCGAATTGTTGTGTCATCACGCCTCGATGCTTTATGTTTAGACAAAAAAAAAAAACTTTGTGTAAAAAGTTCGGGGTGTGACACAGAGGGATGGCCCAGTCTGAGATGCCACTGCAAAGGAGTCGGCTTTGATGTGAATGATGATGCAGCAACATTGACTAGGGTAGAGAGAAAGTAGAGTCCCTCACGTTCATGGCCGCCACCAATCGTCTTCCCAGTTTGTAAGTCCTGAAAAGAACATGAATCAGGATAAAAAATGACTCTACACTGTAAGTCTCTAGCCAATTGCTTAACAGATAACAGATTAATAGGAAATTTGGGAGCATATAGCACATGGGCAATGGTGCCCAAAGATGTGAGGTAGATATCCCCGCTACCCAGAATAGGTGACAATTTGCCATCAGCCAAACTGACGTGTTGTGGTGTAGTGAACCTGGTTAATGATATAAACATGTGGTTGATTATAACAATGCCTAGAAGCTCCTGAGTCGATCATCCATACCATACCTGGGTCAGTGGTAGGGGCACCAACAGTGAAAGCCGACTCTACTGCAACAGTGCTGGTAGATGCAGGGGAGAACCTCTGAGCAAGAACTAGATCATATTCTTCCTTACTTAAGTTGAGAGAGTATGATGGAGCAGAGGTAGGTGTAACGTTTGTTTTTTTGGGCAGGTCGGGTCGGATCGGGATCCAGACCCGGACCCGCAACTTACCCGCATAAGAACCCAGCGAGGGCTGTTCTCCCTCGTCCTCCTCTCACTCTCCCCTTCCTCCTGATATCACAAGTGGGGAGACTGGTGTGTCATGCGTAGGCTGAGAAAGAGTGACAGCAAGGCGACTCAGCCTATTATATGTGTCTGCCAAGTCTGGAAGATCACTGCCTGTGAGAATTTGAGACTTTGCCACAGTGTACTCTGAAGATAACCCAGATAGAAACTTTGCCACCATATCAGTTTCAAAATGAGATGCATAGCAGTGCTTGCACGGTGGACGAAGAGCTTTTAACCGCTCATATGCAGCAGTCCACCTAGCAAAATACTGTTAGGACACTTATTGCTTTAGTGTCTATTAAAAACTGGAATATCTACCAAATGGATGCTAAAAATGCATTTTTAAATGGAGATCTTATGGAAGAAGTCTATATGAAAGTACCACCAGGGTTGTCTGTTCCTCAAGGGAAAGCTCTTAGACTTAAGAAGGCTCTTTATGGCCTCAAACAAGCTCCTAAAGCTTGGTTTGACCGTTTTAACTCTGTTATTTCTTATTATGAATTTCATTCTTGCTTAACTGACATTGCCTTGTTTGTTAAGTATACTACTGCAGGTATCATAATCCTTCTACTGTATGTTGACGATATGATCATTACAGATAGTGATAAGGAAGGTATTAGAGAATGTAAGAAATTACTACAAGAAACTTTTGAAATGAAAGATTTAGGTTTTTAACGTATTTCTTGGGTATTGAGGTTGCATATTCTACTAGAGGATATTTTTTGTCACAAACTAAATTTGCTGCAGAGATCATTGCTAAATCAGGCATAACAGATGATAAGGTCACAGAAACTCCTGAAGCAGTAGGAAGCAAGATGAAGATTGATGATGGAGTTCCACTTGCCAATCCCACTCCTTATCGACAACTTGTGGGATCCTTGATGTACCTTAGCATCACTCCGCCTGACATTGCTCATGCAGTTCATATTGTGAGTCAGTTTCAACATGCTCCATCAACCGTTCATATGGGAGCTATTCTTCGTATCATCAGATATATTAAGGGAACAATAAATAAGGGAGTATTTATGTTTTCCTCTTCCTCCATTGGTCTACACTCGGTGACAGGACCCTCTCATGGTCGACCATCAGACTCTTTTCAAGATGTGAGCTCCACTGAAGTAAGTATACCTGATGTTGTTCCTTCAGATGACTTGCCTATAGCTCTGCGCAAAGGCAAGAGACAGTGTACCATGCATCCTATCTCTCACTTTGTTTCCACTGCCCATCTTGATGATAACTTACAAAAGTTTCTTAAGGCTATGGCAGTTCATACTGTCCCAACTTGTCATCAACAGGCCTTACTAGATTGTAAATGGCGAACAACTATGCAAGATGAGATGGATGCTCTCGTACAGCGTGGTACCTGGGAGTTGGTCGATCCACCTGAAGATTGTGACATTGTTGGCTCCAAATGGGTATTTACAGTCAAAATATCATTCAGATGGGTCATTAGAGCGATACAAGGCTCAATTAGTGGCTAAAGGTTACACTCAGACATACGGGGTTGACTTCTTTGAGACGTTCTCTCCAGTGGCAAGGTTGGGCACTATTCATCTTATTATTTCAGTTGCGGTACACTCTGATTGGCCTATGTATCAGCTTGATGTGAAGAATGCATTTTTGTATGGTGATCTTGAGGAAACCGTATATATGCAGCAACCTCCAGGGTTCGAGAAACAAGGGGAGTGTAGTAAAGTGTGTCGGTTGAAGAAGGCTATCTATGGACTTAAACAAAGTCCCAGGGCATGGTTCCACAAATTATCAGAGGTAGTTTCACAATGTGGATTTGAACGATCTCCTTTGGATCATTCTCTATTCATCAAGAAGACCTCCACAGGTATAGTTGTCATGATAGTATATGTTGATGACATTATTTTGACAGGCGATTGTGGTCAAGAAATATCTGCTACGAAGGCCTTCCTTCAAAAGCATTTTGTCACGAAAGATTCTGGTCACTTGAGATATTTTCTTGGGATTGAAGTTGTGGAGAACAAAGAAGGTGTAGCATTGTCTCAAAGGAAGTATGTCCTTGATCTTCTGCAGGACACAGGGATGCTAGGGACCAAGCCGGCTAATCTCCCGATGAATCCTCGTATTCATCTTCATGATGATCAATCAGAACTAATAGATTCCCGATCTTACAGGTCTCTTATTGGAAAACTGCTTTATGTTACTGTAACAAGACTAGACATTAGCTTTACTGTTGAAAAATTAAGTCAGTTTATGGAAAAACCTAGAAAAGTTCACTGGGATGCGGCGTTGATGGTGTTGAAATATCTAAAATCATCCCCAGGCAGAGGTCGCTTCTTTAAGAAAGGTGAATCTCTAGATGTTGTTGCTTACAGTGATGCTGACTATGCAGGGTTTGTTGTTGATAGAAGGTCCACAACTGGCTTCTGTGTCTTTGTTGGGGGTAATCTCATATCATGGAGAAGCAAGAAACAAAATGTGGTCTCTAGATCAAGTGTAGAATCTGAATATAGAGCAATGGCTCAAACAACGACTGAGATGACGTGTGTTAAATCTATGCTAACGAATATGAGTATTCATGTTCCTCTTCCTTAGAATGTACTGTGATAACAAGGCTACTACTTATATTGCAAACAATCCAGTATTTCATGAAAGAACTAAGCAGATTGAGGTGGATTGTCATTATATTCACAATCTTATAAAAGAAGGTGTGGTGTCTACAGTTCATGTAGCTTCTGAAGACCAAACAGCAGATATGTTTATGAAAGCTCTTCCTATTAGTGATTTCTCTAGATGTTGAAACAAGCTGAGCATGGTTGATATCTATGCTCTAGCTTGAGGGGGAGTGTTGAAAGTAGAAAGTTTTGCTTTAAGTGTGGTAGTTATTTGAATATTTAAAAGTTAAGGTTCTCTTTTCCTTTTCATAATTTAGTTGTCCTTCTTTTGTAAATGATACAGTCGTGCCCTAATCTCTCTTTAAGTAGAGAATAGAGCACGATAAGGAAAAGAACTTTTTCGCCTCTCTCTCTCTCTCTTTCTCTCTCTCGTTCTCCCCTTCCTCATTACGCAACAAAAAATATGGAGACGGAGGCTTGAGGAACCTGCTAAATTGTGTTGTGATAATAAAAGTGCTATTTGTATAGCAAGTAATCACATGTTTCATGAGAGAACCAAACATATTAAAATGGAATGACACTTGTTTCGAAAAGAGTTTCTCAAGAAGAATATTGAGTTTCCTTATGTCTCTAAAATTTCAACCAGCAGTAGCAGGCTTCTTTACTAGAGGACTTGGAGCTCCTTATCCTCTTAGCAAACTTTTGGTGGTTGCACCATAAGCTTAGGTGTTAAATTGTAATTCAATGATTCTAATTGTATATCTTTTGTATTTTGTACTTTTCATTATCCTTTTTGTACTTTTTATTTTTCTGGTCAACCAAGTATCTCTGCTGAGTACTCTAGCCGGAGGTGTTTCCAAGGTCTCCCTCTTTCATTGTATATATTGTAATCTGTTCATCAGTTTTTCTATAGCTCTTTGAGAGCTGCTTTGTGAGATTGTTAATGGAATATTTTCCGTTCACCTGTGATAGCTTCAACTGTCTGAGAGGTATTCTGTTTGCTTACAAAGTTAAGCAAGTAGACATGATAATGAAATAAATTCCATCTGAAAACACAAAAACATGAGTCAAATCTTACATTTTTTCCAATACCAATAGTTGGAATATCAGCCAGAACACCAAGATGACAAGCTAACCCAAAACCTACATAAAGACAATTCATCAGATTTTTTACAAATAAAAACAACATAAGTTAACCCATGAAATACATGAAACACTTCCACAGAAACTAAATAAGCAAGTTAGTCGCCAATTTTTACCACATTATATGCAAAAGTCTCTCCATTTACTTCAGCTGTATAAAGGGTTGAATATGAATTATAAGAGTTGATTTGACATCAGATCAGATGCTCCATAAATATGCTAGTTCTTGTCATCACTAACTTGTAACCCTCCCTACTAACCCACCCATCTCACCCTTGTTCTTTTTCTATCTAGTGCTCAAGAAACAAATCAAATATATGGGTTTTTCCATCAAATGGATGAAATAGGTCAAAATGAGATCCCGTTTCTGAATTGTATTTTTTTCCGTCTCCACACCAGAACCAACTGAATGGCAGGGGTGAACATAGACACCCATCAGCTTTCAGGTTCTTAACCCAGCCTGGGTTGGTTTGGGCCTAAAATTTGGGAAACCACCATAATAAGCAGGGCCTGCACAACCCCATTGAAAACCAGGCCTAGCCCACATGCAAAGTCTACCAGATCTGGCTCACACAAACTGATAAAAGCAGAGTAGTGCTAGCGCAGCTCAAACACTAACCCAAGTTCAGAACAAGCCTAAGCCAGAAAGGTCCTACCATCCCCAGCCTTTTTCATTTCAGGCCTTCTCTTGGAATACCTACATCCCTATCTCACATAGGTACCTCTATTTGGGTGATGTACCCCTGTCAACCTGGATATGACACAGGTATGGGTATGGGTACGGCCCTGGACATCTATGTCACCATAGTGCGGGGTGCGAGTGCGGGTGCCGGAACGGCACATCCCAAAAAATTTAGGTGCGGAGGTGCGGCAAGGGTATTTTATTATTATTATTTTTTTAATTTATTATATATATAACAGAATAAACATATTATTACAATTTAGTTATTAATGTATATAACATACTTGAATAATTGTATTGCATAGGAAAATACCAAAACAACATATATTATATAAGTAATTTAGTAATATGACATTCTAATTAAGCTCGGGTGTGAGTCGGAGCTGCACCCATGTCCAGTGCGCACCCGACTCGATGCGGACTCCGGTGCGGCAGTAAAATAGAAGAGTCCGGTGACTTAACTGGACATAGCTTGGACATGGTCAAACCCATGTCGGGTATAGACAACACACCGATGACACATTTGTCCTTTTTCGGACTCGGACAAAGTTGACTGAATCCAGTTTTGTTCACTGATTAGGTTTTTTCTTTAAACTATTGTATATATAATGTGAAAATGAAGAGCCCTCAACAGAAACTGAAGGGCTGTTCATATGTTATTTGCAATCTGACTGTACTTGTTCAGCAAGACTTTCCAGCAATATTTTCCAGCAATCAGCAATTTTTTCAGTAATTTTCCAGCAACTTGGTTTTCTTTAATAGAACATTTTATATTGTTTTGTTTGTTTAAAATATTCATTTTTGTTATATGTATGTGTGTGTTTATAGAGCCGTCTCATCGTAACCAAATTTTCTTAAAGTGCTCCACACCTGTACTCGTACGGACACCCATACTCGTACCTATGTGACATAACCACTTCCCCATTAAAGCAAAAATCAAATCCTCAACTTCACATGTGCACTGCAAGCAACAGACTTTCATCCATTTTCCAAAATATACATTGGCTCTTGTAACTTTTAACATGTGTAGTCCTCTCCATCAGGTCTAGACATGCCAATTTTAATATAAGAGAAAGGAGGACGATCAAATGGTGGAAAGCTGTTACATATGCACAAAATTATAAGCAGCATTTGCCATGTTAAATATGCACCTCATATATTTAAGATTAGTTGCATGCTCCTTTTTACTTCTAAAGCTATGAATAAGACTACTACCAGTTGTTGAGTTTCTAAAGTTCAACCACTATGTAGCAGAAGCAGAATATCTTCAATAATCAGCAAAAAAACTAGCTTCATTCCTTAGTATGCTATATCAAACTAACGGCTTCCACAATCATAAACATCATTATTAAAGTGCACTTGTAATCTACATCGTTAGCCATATTTGCACTTGAGCATCAGTACACAAGCTGCAGAGATCATACCTAAATAAACACATGGAAAACCCAGTTTCATTTCTGAAAAACCATATCCTGTTTTAGCACATAAGATATAAAAAGGAAACTGCCTAAGCCAACAAAAGGAAATGGCAGCACTCCACAGTTACACCTTCAAAAGAATATGAAGCAAATGCAGGAAGGATAGCCAGCCAGTGCTTTGGGCATGTAAACTTATTGCCATATGGAAAGAATACAGCATAAACAAAGGTCATCATCCCTATAGCACTATACCTCTAGGGTGAAGTAGCCCATTGCCGTCGACCATCAAAAGCTGTAGGTGTCACCAAGAGATCCACAATTAGAAATGTAGCCCATGAATCAATGAAATTGAAAATTGTCAACCATGCAAATCATGTTTGCATGGTTAACTTATATCTGCTTATGAAAGTAGTGTAAAATCATTAAAACACCAGAATAATCTAATGCATAAATTAAGTTAATTTCCTAATTACTTAACTATTTCTTGATTGAGAATAAAGCTTTATTCTGCTCATTTTCTTACAGATTACTGGATCTGGCAGCATAATCATAAGTTCCAACAAACTGAACATATGAAATTTGCAGAACAGAAGGTAAAGAGAACCTGGGGATAGAAAGGATTTTTCTCACTCCTCATTTTCTCAAGCAAGTCTACAATAATTGGACCCTGATAAAAACAGCCAAAAAAAATAAAAAACACAGTGTTCAGTGCTCACAAACATGCATCTGAAAGCATAACAGAAATGACATGCAGTAAAGATTTATGATAGGAAAGAAGAATGGACTTACATATCACATAGTGCAGTGATAATTACACTGCAAATGTGCACACAAAAAGAAAAAGAATTTTACTGAACTTATAAAGAAAAGAATGTTTTTTTTATCATTAATTATGTAGGATGATAACACATTGCAACCAAAAGATCTTAACATGACCTGCTCAAAGTTAATTTATAATTAGGTGCATAAGTATTCACAGAAAGGTTGAGCTATGAAAATACATCATAATGAAAGAAAGATTAAATCGTGCATTCAGGTTACACAGTATCTGTGGTCAGATTCGAAGTCGCAGTCATGCAAATAAAATTTAATAATTAAAACTAATGCCCAAGGAACAGGATAAAAAAAGAAATGTCAACAAGGGAATTCGGTTTATTGAAGGAAAAAATCACACAATAAAGAGAAACAACTTTGCCATACTCTTAGATTTTTCAGAGAAATAGAAGAACAGGGAGAAACAGTATGAAATTTGGCTTGGGATGCAGGAACATAACTCCATTGACCACATGTATAAGCAATGACAATGAAATGTTAATGGTAGTAATCCAACAAGAAAAAAAAATGCTTATAGAGGAAAGAGCATATAATGAAGAGAAAAAGATGTAGATTCTTGTTCTGTTTTTCCCATAAGCTCCTGCAAAGGTAAGGTACAAATAAAAGAAGAGGTGAATGATATAATGATATTCAGGACCATAATTTCCAGAAAAATATGTACATCACGGAAAAAAAGGCTAAGCCAGTATAGTATAATAATTTTCAGCACCACAACTTGAAGAAAAGTACAATCAATCAGGAAAACGAAAAGGTAAAGGTAGAAAGGGTGTTCCATAATCTTGTGAGTTGTGACGTTTTTGCCTTGTTAGTGTTGCATTCTTTCGGTATTAGTTTTCTTGCTTCTTCGTGAAGAGCATGGTACAAACTTTTTCTCCTTATATGATGAGAAACCCTCCAAGGTTGAAAGCACTTAATGGGACTACTCAAGGTGAGGCCTGACCCCCATGTTTTACAAACTATGTTACATGGGCACTGTAGAAACTCAAACCACGAAGAGGAAGAAGAGAAGAGAAACACACGATGTACGTGGAAAAACCTCAAACGAGGAAAAAACCACGGGAAACTCTACCTAGGTGCACAACCGCAACCCTAGGAGAGAGAAAGATTCTATTTCACTTAATCAACAATTACACACAAGTGAAAATATAAAGAGGGAGCTAAGAGAGGCCGCCTAGGGTACCGAGCCCTGCCTCGGTACCCGCACCCCAAGTAACCGGGTCCAGATCTGGACCCGGTTCCCACAACATTATGTATTCTAACACTCCCCCTCAAGCTTGGCATACATGTCAAACATGCCAAGCTTGCTAACATTCTTTTCGAATGAAGAAGTACAAAGCCCTTTAGTCAACACATCTGCAACATGGTCTTCAGACTTCATATATAGCAGAATTAACTCCTTGGAATCGATGCGTTCACGGATAAAATGGCGATCAATTTCCACATGTTTGGTTCTATCATGCAGGACAGGATTATTAGCGAGATTAATTGCCGACTTATTGTCACAGTACATCTTCATTTTATCTTCCAGTTTAATACCAATGTCAGTCAGAAGAATCTTCAACCACAACATCTCTGTCACCCCCATAGCAACAGCCCTGTACTCGGCCTCTGCACTGGACCTCGAACACACTTCTTGCCTCTTGCTCCTCCAAACAACCAGGTTGCCACCAAGAAAAATACAGTAGC
>JAANDH010001688.1:2808-21436 GCA_011799765.1 Nymphaea thermarum | reverse complement strand
ATAAGCATCGTGTTCATGGAAGGTGACATCCCTGGAAACATATACTTTGGAAGTAGAAGGGTCCACACACTTGTATCCCTTTTGAGTAGAGGAATAACCCAGAAAAACAGCCTTGATAGACCGAGGGTCAAGTTTCTTTAGAGAAGGACTATGATCATGAACAAAACAGACACACCCAAACACCCGAGGGGTAAGAGGCAAGGGATTCTGAGTAGGCCAAAGTAGAGAATATAGGGAATGACCCTCCAACACACGGGTAGGCATACGGTTAATAAGATGAGCACTAGTGAGAAGTGCATCACCCCAATACCGCTTAGGAACCTGACGATGGAACATAATAGCCCGGGTGACATTCAACAAATGGCGATTATTCCGTTCAGCCACGCCATTTTGGGGAGGTGTGTAACTACAGGACGTCTCATGGACAATACCCTTGCTCTTCAAGAAGTCATCAAGGGATTGAGAAACATATTCTCTAGCATTATCGGTCCTCAAGGCCTGAACAGAGGTCTGAAACTAAGTCTTAACAAAAGCCACAAAATTTTTGACAATAAGAGGGACTTCACTACGTCCTTTCAACAAGTACACGAACGTACAACGAGAGTAGTCATCAATAAGAGTCATAAAGTAACGAAAACCACTACGAGTGGGTACGCCCGAAGGGCCCCAAACGTCAGAGTGAACCAAGGCAAACAGATGAGTGGTTTTATTGAAAGAAATAGGGTACGAAGCCCTAACATGTTTAGCTAACTGACACACTTCACAGGTGAGAGAGTCCAGGGAAACAGAGGTAAAACATCGAGGAAACAACCTCTTAATCAACTGGAACGAGAGATGACCAAGCCGCTCGTGCCATCGCATGATGGTAGATCTGTCCTCTACAACTGACAATTGTCCACTAGTAGCTGAAAGGAGAGCAGAAGCAACCTGCACAGGCAGTCTGTAGAGTCCATTACTAACCGAACCAATCTCAATCTTAGTTCCTGTCACCAAGTCCTGCAGGAAACACCGATCAGCAGAGAAGATTAGATTGCAATTGAGTTCTTTGGTAATACTGCTGACAGATAACAGATTCACCGGAATATTGGGGACATGAAGAGCATTATCAAGAAGATATTTATTCAACAAGGACAAACTCCATTTTCCAGCCACAGAAATAGAAGACCCATCAGCCATAGACACGCGTTGCTGCCCGGAAGACAATTTGTATTCTTGAAACATCTTAGGATCCCCTGTCATATGATGCGTAGCTCCGTTATCAACAATCCAATCACCGACCTTGGGAGACATCTCTTCAACCATCACGATCACCAACGAGTAGTAAAATCCTTGGATAGAATCACAAGAACGAGAGAAAGATCAAGTTCTATCTAGAAAGGAACGATAAAGAGAGAGAGGTAATATCTTCACCGGATTCCCAAACAACCCCAAGAGTGAACAGAATGTCAATTGAGGGAAACAATCGTCGATGTCGCTCGACGGAAGCGATGTCTACTCTCTCTTGGGCTGCAATCTCCCACAGGTAGAGGTTGCACCACACGTTCTCCTTGCTGGAATCAAGATTCAAGAGGCAAAACCAGCAAGTATCAAGGTATAGAAGTGAAAAGAAAATCAACTTCGAGATGAGAAAAGCCTTCACCCGTAAGACCAATTTAACCCCGGTCTTTTGTAAGGAAAGGGGGATGCGATCGCCGGAGCGCCGGCGGACGTTGAGGCAATCNAAGAGGAAGAAGAGAAGAGAAACACACGATGTACGTGGAAAAACCTCAAACGAGGAAAAAACCACGGGAAACTCTACCTAGGTGCACAACCGCAACCCTAGGAGAGAGAAAGATTCTATTTCACTTAATCAACAATTACACACTAGTGAAAATATAAAGAGGGAGCTAAGAGAGGCCGCCTAGGGTACCGAGCCCTGCCACGGTACCCGCGCCCCAAGTAACTGGGTCCAGATCTGGACCCGGTTCCCACAACATTATGTATTCTAACAGGCACTTCTATAAGCATCAAGGTCAAACACTTACAGACACCAACACTATCATTGACACCTCTTTGACACTTCTTAATGCTTGTACTTTTACTTTTTTCTTTATTTCATAGAAAAAGAGATTCTCCTGCTTCTGTCAAGTCAAAAAAAGGAAGGCAGGACTGAACTGCTACCCCTCCTTAGTAGACAACAAAAAGGAAGTAGGAAGAACAGATACACCATTCCCTTTCTCGTAATGTCCTACCGCAGATTTAAAATATATGTGCATATGTTTACTGTTGATAAATCGTATGTTTCGGGTTCGGATCCATACCCGACCCGTCTTGTAGCCCGTGTTGGGCACTACTTAAGTCATGTAACTCTAATCCTTATGTGTGAATGAGAATCTAAGGAGAGAGAGAGTCTGGCGGCTAGTGGGCACCAACTCCTCCTCATTCGTGGTTTTTTCTCCCTCGTGTTGAGGGTTTTCCACGTTACATCGTGATCATTGTTTCTCTTCCTCTTCTTGTTCGCGTTTCTACATGGTATCAGAGCCGACGAGTTTGAGAAATTTTTAGGGTTTGTGAAGTTCCAACCCTAATATCTCTCACCGCAACTGCCGCCGCCGCTGCCACTACCGCAGTCACTGCCGCCGCCGCCGCTGTACCCAATACCACTGTCGCTGTTTCCGCCGCCGCTGGTGTCACCCCTCTTGCGGCGTCGCTCTTGCGTTTGACCGTCGCTGTTGTCCTTTGCACCGCTGCCTTTTGTGTCATCGTCTTGCCTACCGGAGAAGAAGGAAGATATGCGTGCTTAGGCGCTTCCTAGGCTTGCCTCCCCCTAGGGGTCTTTTTGCAAATCCGGTGAAGTGCATCCACCTCTTACCTGCAATATATTGATTGGTTGATCTTTGATTCCATCTTTTTTTTTTTGCGCCCACCGTGCAAGAAGAGGTGGCTGGTCTATGACTTGGCAGAGGACGTAAAGGAGGAGAGGAGCGTAACTTGAGGATTGCCTTAACGTTCGCCGGCGCTCCGGCGATCGCATCCCCCTTTCCTTACAAAAGACCGGGGTTAAATTGGTCTTACGGGTGAAGGCTTTCCTCATCTCGAAGTTGATTTCCTATTCACTTTTATACCTTGATACTTGTTGGTTTTGCCTCTTGAATCTTGATTCCAGCAAGGAGAACGTGTGGCGCAACCTTTACCCGTAGGAGATTGCAGCCCGAGAGAGAGAAGGAACCGTTTCCGTCGAGCGACATCGACGATCGTTTCCCCCAATCGACATTCCGTTCACTCTTGGGGTTGATTGGGAATTCGGTGAAGATATTACATCTCTCTCTTTATTGTTCCTTTCTAGATAGAACTTGATTTTTCTCTCGTTCTTGTGATTCTATCCAAGGATATTACTGCCCGTTGGTTCTCTCTCTTGTCACCGGTGCCTCTCTTGTTGTATCGCTGCTCGTGCCTCCTGTTGGACTATCTGTGATTATGGCAGCTTCTTCATCTATAGACGTGATGGCGGATGGCCGTATGGGAGAGTGGATCATTGACAGTGGCGCTACTCACCACATGACCGGCGATCCTAAGGTCTTTCATGGGTATAAGCTTTCATCAAGAAAGGATCGTGTTTCCCTTGCCGATGGTTCATCTATCTCTGTGGCTGGAAAAGGGAGTCTCCTACTTTTGAACAAGTTCTTAGTCCACAATGCTCTACATGTTCCTCATATTCCCTTGAATCTCTTGTCGGTTAGCAAGATCACGAAGGAGTTAAATTGTGAACTTATATTTTCCGTTGATCACTGTGTTATGCAGGACTTGGTGACAGGGAAGAGGATTGGGATTGGTCTAGCTTCTGACGGGCTCTATCGTTTACCTATGCATGCTGCTCAGGCTCTCATGACGGCAAGTCAGCCAAGCCACGAAGAATAGAGAGGACTCCCTTCAGTTGCTTCTACGTTGGCATGAGCGTCTTGGACACTTGCCTTTTGGCTTTCTTAGACAGTTGTTTCATGATATATGTTCCAGGTTAGATATGACTATGGTGTCTTGTGATGTCTATCACCTGGCCAAACATGTTAGGGCTTCATACCCTTTGTCTAGCCATCGGTCTAATGAGGTATTTGCCATGATTCATTCTGATGTGTGGGGGCCTGCAGGGATTCCTTCTTGTCATGGTTTTCAATACTTTATCACCTTTATAGATGATTGTTCTCATAACACTATTGTCTACTTGCTGAAAGACCGTAGTGAAGTTCCTACTGTCATAGAGACTTTCATTGCTTATGTGGAAACTCAATATGGAGCATCTGTGAAGACATTTCGATTTGACAATGCTCGAGAGTATATGTGTCAGTCTGTTGATAGCTTCTTTCGAAAAAAGGGAATTATTCATGAGACTTCCTGTAGTTATACCCCTCCTCAAAATGGAGTTGCTGAACGAAAAAATCGTCAGTTATTGAATATGACTCGGGCTCTTCTTTTTCAACGTCATGTTCCAAAAAGGTATTGGGGGGATGCTGTGCTGNTGTATACCATCAAGTACAAACCAGATGGGAGTGTTGAAAGATATAAAGCTCGACTTGTGGCCAAGGGATTTAGCCAGAAATATGGAATTGATTACTTGGAAACCTTTGCTCCCGTTGCGAAAATGAAGACAGTGAGAGTGGTTATATCCCTAGCTGTGATGAAGGAGTGGAAGATGTATCAACTAGATGTTAAGAATGCCTTCCTCAATGGTGACCTCGAAGAAGAAGTATATATGCATATGCCTCCAGGATATGAAGAACAAGAAAAATGTTGTAAGCTAAAAAAGGCCTTATATGGCCTTAAGCAATCGCCCAGAGCGTGGTTCGAATGACTGAGAAGAGTGATGATACGTCATGGATACAAACAAGGAAATGGAGATCACACTCTGTTTGTGAAGAAGAAGGAGAGCAGGGTTACTCTCCTGCTGGTCTACGTGGATGACATGATTGTCACAAGAGATGATGAGGAGGAGATTATCAAGCTAAAAGGGTTACTGGCTACAGAATTCGATCTCAAAGATCTTGGCAAGCTAAGGTATTTTCTTGGTATGGAGGTTGCTAGGTCTAGTACTGGACTTGTACTAAACCAAAGGAAATACACATTAGATCTGCTGGAAGAAACTGGTAAATTGGGATGTAGACCTGCTCCTACCCCATTTCACACTGGGCACAAGTTGAGTCTTAGAGATGGAGAGCCTCTCTGTGAAGAAGACAAGGGAAGATATCAACGTCTGGTTGGGAAGTTGATTTATCTTACCCTGACGAGACCTGATATCACCTTTGCGGTGAATGTTTTGAGCCAATTCATGCATGCACCAACCGATGCACATCTAAAGGCTGTGGACAGAGTACTATGCTACCTGAAGAAAAATCCTGGCAAGGGACTCCTGTATGTGAAACAAGAGACTGTGGAAATCGAGGGCTATTCTGATGCGGATTGGGCAGGTTGTGGTGATACCAGACGATCTACTACAGGGTACTGTGTCTACTTGGGAGGAAACCTTGTTGTATGGAGAAGCAAGAGACAGGATGTTTGCTCTAGATCTAGTGCAGAGGCAGAATATAGGGCAGTTGCTATGGGAGTGTCAGAGTTACTATGCTTGAAGATATTGCTGACTGACATTGGAATAGAGATTGAAGGACCTATGAAGATGTATTGTGATAACAAGTCTGCAATCAACTTAGCCAACAATCATGTTCTTCACGACCGAACAAAGCATGTTGAAATTGATCGTCACTTCATTCCGGAAAGAATTGATGCGAAAGAGTTGATCTTATCTTACATGAAGTTTGAAGACCAAACTGCTGATGTTCTGACGAAAGCTCTTCCTTCAGCTTCATTTGAGAGGAATGTATCCAAGTTGGGCATGTTTGATATGTATGCCCAACTTGAGGGGGAGTGTTGATAAATCGTATGTTTCGGGTCCGGATCCATACCTGACCCGTCTTGTAGCCCGTGTTGGGCACTACTTAAGTCATGTAACCCTAATCCTTATGTGTGAATGAGAATCTAAGGAGAGAGAGAGTCTGGCGGCTAGTGGGCACCAACTCCTCCTCATTCGTGGTTTTTTCTCCCTCGTGTTGAGGGTTTTCCACGTTACATCGTGATCATTGTTTCTCTTCCTCTTCTTGTTCGCGTTTCTACATTTACTTATATTTAGATTAAGTTATTAATGTTGGATTATTTTGGATCCAATCAAATTAAAAAATGAATGGATGGTTGGAGCAAAGAGATGGAAAGGGAGTGAGTGCTATGTGAATTATATATAATAATATATGATATGGGTATCATATAAAATATGATGCAATGAGTGCATGGATTTGCATATATAACCATGTCTGAGTGTCTAACTTTTTAGTCTTCCCAATTCCATACACACATATGAAGCAGACATTTCTAAAAGGTTCTCCTGGAAAGGGTCTATTATTTAGAAGAAGTTCTTCACTTTAGATAGAAGCTTATTCTGATGCAGATTATGCAGGCTCTATTGATGACAGAAAGTCCGCTACGGGATTTTGTATCTTTGTTGGTGGTAACTTAGTCTCTTGGAGAAGTAAAAAGCAAGCTGTTGTTGCTTGGTCAAGTGCAGAGTCAGAATAATGAGCCATGGCCCAAACTGCCACTGAAATCACTTGGGTGAGAGCCATGCTAGAAGGTCTTGGAATATAGAAAAAATTGCCTATAAAATGCAATGTGATAATAAAGCGGCTACTTATATAGCAAATAATCCATTTTTCTACAAACGGATCAAGCATATTGAAGTTTATTGTCATTACATTAGAGACTTGGTTCAAGCAGGAATTATTTCTACTAAATATATTGCTTCAAAAGGTCAAACTGCAGATATATTTACCAAAGCTCTTCCTATATCTGATTTCATGAAATGTTGTAACAAGCTGAACATGATAGACATCTATGTTCCAGCTTGAGGGGGAGTGTGAGAAAACTTACTGTTTTGCATTTGAGGTTTTTTGTATTTTTGGAATTTTAGTATTAGGTAGCTTTCTGAATTTAAAAGTTTTGTTGGACTCTTTATGTAAAGGGTTAAACATAACCCTAATTATTTATTATTTAAAGGAAAGGGAGCAGCCGTAACAAGATATCTGCTCCTTACTCTCTTTCCTCCTCACGTTTTCTTCTTCTCCCTCTTCTCTACCTCTCTAAACAACACAGGCTTTTGTGTTCTCTTTAATAAAGTTACTTCATATTCAGTTGTGTTATTTTCTGTAAGCTTTAGTGCCTTTTCCCATGAGCTGTATGTTGCTTTGTGAACGACAAATGTGAGTGTCTTGGTGCACTGTTTTCTCAGAGAGCTTTTCCTATGTGAAATATAGATTATATCTACATAATCTACAGTTGCGTCTTGTGAAGGTTGAGTGCCCTTTTTGAAGGAATTTGCAAGATCTTGAATTCCTTACATGGTATCAAAGCCGCTGGTTAGGGCTGATCCTGATTGCTGCTCATGTCTTGAAGACTATTTCCTGCTTGGTGGCCATAGTGCTCACCAATTGTTGGATATTTTCCTATGTCAGTGTGGATATTAATCTGCTGGAATTAAGCCCCTTTGCTATGCAAATATCCTGACTGCTACTAAACTGGTTGCTCCCTCATGTGAAGATTAGCAGAATTGAATCCTGCTGTGCACGTCGCAGTCTTGGACAGCTAGCAGAATTGAATCCTGATGCTGTTGAATAGATCATGAGGAGATCAGAGCCATGGTTGGGCTTTGATTGCTGTTTTCTCTACAAGCTGGTGTCATCTTGGAATTTTGTTTTGGTGCTGAATCAAGTTTCCCAGCCAAATTAGACTTTTTAAGTAGCTGAATTTTGCTGGTCCTAAAACTGTTAGTGCTGCTGCAAAGTTCATTGCTGAAGCTGATTGCAACTACTCACCAACTGCTTCCTGACAATCCTAAGATTGCAAAAGAGCAGTTCATGTTTTCTCTCAAGGTGCGAGCCTGGTCTCTGTTAGTTATGATTAGCTGCTGAAGATATACTTCTGGTCAGTTCTTCTTTAAGAAAAGAATGTGTTTTGGTTGGTGCTCACCAAGTGTTCGACCTTTTGACTGTGAAGGGGCTGGTGACTGTTTTGATGCTGGGTGTGCCATATTATTCTTTACTAGTTGAAGAAGAAAATTTTCAGTCAGATTTGATTAACATGGTGCATGTATGTGCTAACGCTGGAGTCTTTGCTCACAAATTTTTTGGAGAATTGACTACTCGAGATTCAGCTGCAGCTTCTCAGTTGCAGCTTCTTATCGCAGCTGAAAGTTTCCTTCTGAAATTGGTTGCTGCCTCTTTCTTCATGTCAGTGAAATTTATGAGACTGTTTTGACAGTCTCGTTATCGCATTGCAATCTGCTTCTTGCTTGGTTTTCCAAGTTTTAAGTGCCTCAGAAGAGTGTGTCCACGAAGACTAGTGGTATACATCCTATAAGAGACTTCTCTCATTTCTTTGGTGCTGCTAATAATCATGGTGAGCTGAATGTTTTGAGCATGTTGAATTGAAGAAGATGGCTAACATCCAGATTATCTGGGATATGCTTTTAGTGTGCCAAAGCTGTTTTCCAGCATGACTGCTCTTATGAAGATGTGGTCCTCTCTCTTGAAAAAGTGATCAACGACCTACCCCTTGAATATCATCTTGACCAGGTGCGTTCATTCCTATATCTCTTTCATTGCTCAAAATGGAAAAGAAAGAGCACTGTTCCCGTAAAGAAAGCTCCAGAAGCAGCTCTACCACTTACCTTGGGACCAAATGTTCCTTTAACAATATTGTTTTTTAAGTATTTTGTTACTGTAATTCGTTTGTATAAATCCTGTATTTGTGGTCTTCTGTAGCTCGTTTTTGGTCCCTGTGTGGATTTGTTTCACACCTCAATGATGTTGAGGATATCTTTTATGCTTATTTGGAAGAAAATGGAGCTTTATCCTTTTAAGGGGTCTTAGTGATCTCCTTTGAAACGACTTTTGTCTTGTGTTTATGGCTTATCATAATTTGTTTTACATCCAGTTGTTTGCGTGCTTACTCTTTGACAAGAGAAATATTTGTTTTGTTGTAGTGGAATATCACCACGATGTGTGGGTGTGTCCCTCTATGGTTCTCGGTAATTGTTTAAGTGACAAACACATCACGAGGGAACCTCACTCTGCTATGTGAGTGTGCCCCTGTATGTTTGTCAGTATTGATGTTGGTCCGTAACTCTAGTCATTCGAGTGAGGTGGTGGCTTTGGTATCTACTCTTCTTTTGGTATCCATCCTAGATCTTTTCTCTTTTTTGGATCTCAGATTTGGTCTGTTTGGATCAGGAGAGTGAGTTTTTGTGTCACTTGTTTGTTCAAGAGCTAAAAGTATTTTGTTGTGCCATATCATATGAGGTGTGTGATCACTCGGTTGTCGTGCTATGTGACACGAGTACGTGAGATTTGCCCAGGTACTTATGTCAGTATGTGGGGTACGACAACATGGGTACGTGGGCATGGCTGGGTACGTGATGTAAACTAACTCAATTTGATGTAAATTAACTTGTAGTTGAATGAAACTTCAAAACTAAAGTACTTACAGTAGAAGACAACAAGGAACAGCATAAAACAAAAGTAACTTTTTAACTTCATTCGACATCAAGTGTATACAAAATAGAATCATCGCCCATTTATATGGGTGAGAGTAGCAACGGGTCGGGTCCTGTAAAAGTGCCTGAGCCAAACAAACCCACATAGATATCACATGAACATATGTACAAAGTAAATCACAAAATAATATATGTAACCCAAAATTACAATTCAACCCTTGGTCCACCTCGAGTATCTACGCAAAGGCACCTCCTCTCATGTGTGCTCTGGGTCCACAGGGGATCCCACGGTTGAAGATTCATGAACTGCACTGATGCTCGAAGGTGGAACCTGAGGCGAAGAACTAGACTTAGGAGAGTGACGGGTCTGGTCCTGCCCTGCATCATTCTCCCCTGGTTGGAGAGAAGTCGTCTCCGACGAATCATTGTCACCAGAGTAGGGAAACATATCAAAAACATTGAAGATCGGTGAAATTTGCCAATCCTCAAGAAGCTCAAACAGATAAGCATTTTTTCCTAGACGTCGACTGATACGGAAAGGGCCATATTTCCTAGGACTTAACTTACTATAGGTACTAAGAGGACATCGCTCAGGTCGTAGGTAAAGCCAAACTTATTGACCTACTTCAAAGTTGACATCTCGATGACTCTGATCAACACTGGACTTGTAGGTTTCATAGCTCTCCTGGAGCTTCTGTTTCACTTGGCTATGGACATCACGCATATATTCAATAGCATCTAATGTCGCCGGAGCATATTCTCCAGCACCTGGTACTGGGGATAAGTCAACAACATGGTTTGGGGACCGATCATACACCACTTGAAAAGGAGTCTTCCCAGTGGAACAGTTGACTGAGTTATTATATGCAAACTCAGCTTGTGGTGGAAAGCACTACTAAACTGAAGTTTCGTATTAAGAAGAGACCATAGGGAGCACCAGAAATGACTCAGGAACCTCGTATCTCGATCTGATGTGATTGAACGAGGAAGTCCATGAAATTGTGCCACATCTTTGTAATAATAAGAGGCAACCAATGACGCATCTGTCGTCCTCTTGCATGGAATGAAAACGGCCATCTTTGAAAATTTGTCTACAACAACCATGATTGAATCCACTCTACCGATCATCTTGAGAAGTCCGACGATGAAGTCCACAGAAACATGCACCCAGGGCCTATCTGGAATAGGAAGGGGAGTATACACAACTTATTCTCACGGAAAAGGTAGCAATTATGAATGAAAAATTTAGAGTCCAGAGGTTGAGACGCACTAGAGCACTCAAACCAAATGTGGTTGAAGTCCAGGTCAGCATGATACATGTCCTTGCAACTTTCAATTCTGACTACCTCCATAGACATGGACATCAATAGGTTATTTTTTCTACTAAGGGCATTTGCAACTCTATTGAGCTTTCCTGATTGATGGCGAATGGAGAAAGTGTACTCTTGCATGAAATTAACCCACTTGATGTGATGAGCACTCATCTTCTTTTGGCTATGGAGATACTTAAGTGCTTCATGATCTGTAAACAGAACAAATTCTTTATAGATTAAATAGTGTCTCCAATATCGAAGGGCCCGTACAACAGCGTAGAACTCCAAGTCATAGGTAGAGTACTGACATTTTGCTCCACTTAGCTTCCCGCTATAGAAAGCGACTCGCCTCTTGTTCTGACTAAGCACAACTCCAATTCCAACCTTGGAGGCATCACATTCTACCTCAAATACCTTAGTGAAGTCTGGTAAAGCCAATACGGGGGCATGAATCATACGATCCTTGATATTGCAAAAGGCATCCTCAACCGCTTGGGTCCACTTAAAAGTCTCACCCTTGAGACACTTTCTGATAGGAGCCATAATGGTGCTAAAGTTTCTGATAAATCTGCGATAGAAAGTGGCTAGACCATGAAAGCTCCTGACATCGCCTACTGTTCTCGGCATTGGCCAATTCTATGATAGCTTGCACCTTAGAGGGGTCAGCCTGCGCTCCTTCTGACGAAACAATGAACCCCAAGAAGACAAGGTTCGAAGTGAGGAAACTACATTTCTTCGCATTGACAAACAATGTTTCCTTACGCAGGTCTTAGGACTTGACGCAGATGACCAAAGTGATTAGAAATTGTGAGGCTAAAGACCAAAATGTCATCGAGGTACATTACAGCAAACTTCCCAATGTATGGCCGAAGGACTTGCGTCATGATGCTCATGAAGGTGTTGGGTGCATTTGACAATCCAAATGGCATGACTAGCCACTCATAGACTCCATCTCGCGTTTTAAACGCAGTTTTCCATTCATCCCCTTCTCGAATGCTTATCTGATGGTATCCACTTTTCAAATCTATCTTCGAGAACACTTGAGCTCCCACTAGCATATCCAGCATATCATCCAATCTTGGAATGGGGAAACGGTACTTAACGGTGATTTTATTGATAGCTCGACTATCCACTCCACGCACATTCTCTTTCTTTGGAGTCAGTAAAGCTGGAACTGCACACGGACTAACACTCTCTCGAATGTGACCCTTTTGCAACAATTCATTCACTTGCCTCTACAACTCAGCATGCTCAATGGTGTTCATCCGATATGCTGGTAGGTTGGGTAAACTAGCTCCAGGGACAAAGTCTATAGCATGTTGAACATCCCGGTTTGGTGGCAATCCCTGAGGTAGGTCATCAGGGATAATATCTTGAAATTCAGAAATGAGTGGTTCTACCTCTTTTGGAAAGTCAGTTGAGATCACAGATACAGGTTTAACAACCAAAGCATAGCAAAACCCATCTTCTACACAATGATCTAAGAATTCTTTCTGCGTTAATCCCACAAAATTAGAAGGTTGTACTGGACGGCCCACTTGTTGTGTTGTGTTTTCCTTGGTGTGACAACTTTCCGGCCCTTGAATCTAAAGTAATAAGTATTCTTGTGTCCATCATGAACGGTTTTCCTATCATATTGCCAAGGTCGCCCAAGGAGAATATGACAAGCATTCATAGGAACAACATCGCACCACACTTCATCTAGGTAGTGAGGTCCCATTGAAATCTTAATAAGGCACCTTTGAGTGATGTGAACTTCTTCTCCCTTCTTAAACCAGGTGATGTTATAAGGTTGAGTGCGCTTCTCTGGTTTCAGGCCTAGGGTAGAAACTGCATCCTGTGAAACTAAGTTCTCACATGCACCACTGTCTACAATCACATCACAAATATACCTCTCACATTAGCACCGAGTCCTAAAAATGTTACTACGCAACCATGAAGAGTCTGATTTTCCTTTAGGTGCAGTCAAGACGTGACGTATTGATAAAAGATTGCTTATGTCATCACCATCCTGATCAGAACTCGCATCAGACGAGCCTCTGGAGGCTTCCCTACGGTGAGAATCTGGCAGTTCCTCTATAGTCTCTGCCAAGTGAGTTTTCTTTTGGGAATTTGGGCATTTTGAAGCCAATTGACCTAACTCATGACACCTAAAACAACGGATGGTCTGGTCTGAACTATGAGTTTTAGACCGGGTGTTATAGGCTGGACCTGATTGCTCGCCTTTACCAGGGGAAGACGGTACGGGCCTAGACTCAACAGGTTTTGAGGAGCTAGCTCCCCTGGTTGGAAAACTCGACTTGGGGCGATGCGAGGCGTCACCCCTAGACACTCAGGTTTCATGCTTACGTTTCAAGGTTTCTTCTATGTTCATTGCATAACTACATGCCTAATCTAGAGTATCTACTCTGGTACAATTAAGTTCATTAGAAATAAAGGGATGAAGACCAGAAACGTACCTGGTAACCTGTTGACGCTCAGTCTCCACAATATGGACGTGCAGTGACAGTCGATGAAACTCTGCCGTGTAATCCGCTACAGATCTCGAACCCTGACAAGATTGAGGTACTCCTTGTAGGCCCTCTCAGCGTGGTCCGAAGGTACAAACTTGGTCTGCATCTCGCCTCAAGCCTGCACTGGTTGCTGGCCGCGTCGCTCATACGATCTCTGAAGCTCAAACCACCATGTCTATGCAAGCCCACGCAGTCTAGTCGCAGCAAGTGGCCTTCTGTGATGCTCCTCCACCTGGTGCTAGTCGAAGAAGACCTGGACTGCATATGCCCAGTCAAAGTACTCATGTGCATCGAATCGCCCAACAAACTCCGGAAGGTCCAACCTCACCCCATATCTAGTGGGACGATCTGCGGTATGCCTGTGTCGTTGGTCAACTGGTCCTGCTGGATGCGTGCGCCAAAACTCATCATCATTTGAATAGGCTGAGTCGTTGTCATTCTCGGCTGGCGCATGGGGTCGGTACGGCTCAACAGGAGGTGGCCTCGGGTGGGTCCGATTTGCAAGGGGACCCATCCGCTGACACCTTTGTTGTGGAGCCTGAGGAAGTTGCGACTCCTTGGCTGCTGCACAAAATGGAACTGGATCTGGGCCTTGGGTCGCATGGGCAGGCGGATAGGGATATGGGTATGGGGCGTGAAAAGGGTTCACATGTGGATTTGGGTATAGGTTCAACGACGGATTTGGATAGAGGTTTGGATAAAGGTTTGGATTGGATTGGGTTTGCTCCTACACTATTCGTCGGACCTAGAGTGGGTTGGGTTGGATTCTCGATCGGGTTTTGTGGATAGAAGGCTGGTTTGAACTCAATCCAGAATCCATAGGAGAATGGGTCTTGTTTTTGACCCAGTCCAGGAAACAAAATGGGTGGGTTCCGGGTCCGAATATGGTCTAGGTTGGGCCTTGGGGTAGGTTGGAAGCTAGGATCATAGGTTTGGATCAGATTAGGGGACACTAATGGATCCAAACCGGGTTGACAAGAGGCATTTAAAGAGTTTGGACCCAGATTCGAACCCAAATCACCGTGGATCAAGCGATATGGGATTGAATCGGGTCCTTGTCCTGAGTCGGTTCGAACCGGCCTCAAAAGAGACCGGCCCGAACCGTCAGGCCTCTCGAGTTCTCTCGAGAGAGGGACAGGATTCCCCCTTTCCGCCAGGCCTCTCGAGTTCTCTCGAGAGAGGGACGGGATTCCCCCTTTCCGCCTCAGGCGGAAAGGGGGGAACCCGCGGCAGAGGGAGGGGCGCCCACCGCCTCCCACCCATAATGGTGGGTGAACGGCGGTGGCGGGCGACTCCCCCTAGAACCACGATCGATGGCGGGCGGTGGCCGGTCGGACGGAGGTGCCAACAGTTTTTGCCCGTCTAACAATGCAGAGCCGTTGGCGACGTCCATTGCTCCACCACCGGCCGGCAATGTCAACCGCACCTCTCCCTGTGAGCCGGAAGGACCCAATGTCGACGCCGCTGCCATCGCCGGACACAATGCCCTCATTTTTTCACTGGAGGGCAGACCCACGAAGACCAAGATTCCTACCTGGTGATGGGAGGAGGGTGCGGCTGGTTCTCCCTCTCTTCCAAGCGAAAGCAAGGGAGCTCCGGCGGTGGGTCTTTGCGTTGGTTCTGCTACACCTGCCGGCAACAGGACTCCGGCAGGAACTCCTTCCCTTGGAACGTGACAGACTTTGTTTGCAGTAGGTAAAGCTGGATTCTTTTGTGAGTTATTTTGTGCCTGCTGCAGAAACGAGCATAGCATTTCTCTGATCTCATCTTTGAACTCATTCTTGAATTCAAGGAGCCTTTCGTCCATCCTCCTGGTTGCAGCAGCAAGGTCTCGCCTGATGTGGGCGATCTCAAATCCATACTTTGCCAAAGTCTGTTGTACGTTTTCTTGATTTTCTTCTTCAGACTGCATGATTGCTGCAGGATTTTCTTCATTTACATTGGATGCAAACTCTGCAACTTGTTTTCCTGTAGCAACAGCGTCGTTTATCTTTTCTTTTTCCTTTGCTTCTCTTGTAGCCATGGCACAACAGGGCAGGGACGAGCCTCGCTCTGATACCAATTTGATGTAAACTAACTTGCAGTTGAACGAAATTTCACAACTAAAGTACTTACACTAGAAGACAACAAGGAACAACATAAAACAAAAGTAACTTTTTAACTACATTCGACATCAAGTGTATACAAAATAGAATCGTCGCCCATTTATATGGGCGAGAGTAGCAACGGGTCGGGTCCTGTACAAGTGTCCGACCCAAACAGACCCACATAGATATCACATGAACATACATACATAGTGAATCACAAAATAATATATGTAACTCAAAATTATAATTCAACCCGTAGTCTGTCTCGAGTATCTACGCAGAGGCACCTCCTCTCATATGTGCACTGGGTCCACAGGGGATCCCACAGTTGAAGGTTCATGAACTGCACTGATGCCCGAAGGTGGAACCTGAGGCGAAGAACTGGACCCAGGAGAGTGACGGGTCTGGTCCTGCCCTGCATCAGTGCGGCTGTATTTTAAAACATTTTAAATTGTATTTTCAAACTTAATTTTTTCTTTAATTTTGAGAAATTCTTGGATTTCTCGCAATATGAGATGGCATGCCATAACTAACATTTGTAAATTTTTCCTTCTTTTGTATTTCCCTTCCACTATGATTCTATATTTTCCTCTCATTTTTTGAATTTTGAGAATTTTTTTATTACTATACATATATATATATATATATATATATATATATATATATATATATATATATATATGTGTGTGTGTGTGTGTGTGTGTGTGTGTGTGTGTGTGTGTGTGCAGTCTGTCGTATCCCCGTACCCAAATTTTCTAAAATTGTCGTACTTGTACCCGCAAATCCATACCCGTACCCATGTGACATAGCTGTTGTGTTGTTTTTTTTTTTTTCCTTATACCGGTGATGTATGGAGAATGCTACTCCAGTTGTTGCCAATTAAGGGTTTGTTTCTTCTCTGGTCTCTTGGTGAATTAGTTTTGGGTTGTGGTCAGCTGGATGCTCAAACTAATTTAGTCTAGGATGAATACCATTTTGTTGGGTATACTACTTCAAAAGTCTTTATCTTTCTCTTTATGAAATTGATCTTTCAAAAACTGTCTTCGTCATTTGAGTTTTATTCTCATTTATCAAAACATTCTATCTTTTCCTATTATGGATTTTTTCTGTATGTTTTTCTCCGAAAATCTGGTTTACATGACATCTCTATTTTAGCAGATTTAAGACTGCATTGGAAGTTTCGAACACAATTCCAGACAGAGGAATTTCTGGACTTCTATACAAAATATTTGCATCAGATTTTATCTAAATTTTTTCGATAGTTGTGAGCCGTGAGGCTTATTTCCCTGCGTTTGTCTTCGGCTCTCTTCTTAAGACTGCACTTTGTGTACACTGAAGTTTTTGAATGCTGATTCACATGGGTGTTCTTTCAGAAGTTTGAGAGCCCTGTTTTGACTTATTTGCCATTGGTCGAGAGCAACTTTACCATGAACAAAGTTCAGAATATTCTCTATGGTGTCTATTGTTTTGCTCCTGTGACTGATTGGATTGAACTCTGTTTACATGGATTCAGCCTTTGAAGAGTTTCTATAAAAGGATGAGCGATGTATGATCATGGACACAATTCCATGTGACTATATCTCCTTTGAAGCACAATTTTTTGGTCAACAGCACATGTGATGGAGGACAATTTGTAAGCCTCTTATTGAGATCTTCCCCAGGACCAGGTCCTTTTTTTTTTTAATCGGATGATTGAGCTATGTATAAATGTGGAATAAGACACTGCTGCAGGACCTATTGGTGGCTATGAATTAGCATTCCTTGTTTTCCTTCCAAGCTTCACCATCACAAGTTTGATTTAGAAGATCTTACAGGTTATCATATGATCAGCTTGGTTTCTACGAGGGAAGACCAAAAGACCTTCTCAGTTCTATTCTCTTTGGAAATTTCTGGTGATGGATCATAAGTTTGAGGAGAGCTGTTAAAAAATACTTGTAACGTGTAAGTACTTGTGTATATTTCAGTTGTGTGTGTGTGTGTGTGCGTGCGCGTGTATAAACTGTATTCACATGTGTGATTTGCATGTATCAGTTTATATATGTCTACATGTATATAAACTGACATGTACATAGGTCATATTGGTATTCTTTATTTCTTTTCATTTTTCTGTATTTTTTTATTCTCTATTCAGTAATTCTCATTTTTATTTTTTATTTTCTGTAGGAGATGTAGTTCCCAATGGCTGTATTTCTACCTGTTGGGCCCTCCAACGGCTTCCTATTCTATTATATAAGGACCACTTGTAACATAATTTTTTAGGCTGTTTTCACAGCCCTTTATGTTCTCTTTAATAAAGTTCACTTCATATTCAATTGTGTTATTTTCTATTATGCTTTAGTGCCTTTTCTATGATCCGTTTATTGCCATATTAAGAGCAAATGTTAGTGCCTTGGTGCAATGTTTTTCTCATTGTTAAGAGGTTTTTCTTCATGAAGTATAGATTTTATATGTATACTTGCTGCTTTTCAAGGTTGAATTCTGCACTATATGAAGGAGTTTCCAAGACTTCGATTGGCTTATCCAAAGAATCAATAAGATGCAAAAAAAATGTCACAATAGAAATATTAGATAAGAAGCCATGCAATTCATGATCAAACGCAACTACCCATGAAAAACTATATAGAAATAGTTCCAACACAATGATGTGTGTGTGTGTGCGTGTATAAACTGTATTCACATGTGTGATTTGCATGTATGAGTTTATATATGTCTACATGTATATAAACTGACATGTACATAGGTCATATTGGTATTCTTTATTTCTTTTCATTTTTCTGTATTTTTTTATTCTCTATTCAGTAATTCTCATTTTTATTTTTTATTTTCTGTAGGAGATGTAGTTCCCAATGGCTATATTTCTAGCTGTTGGGCCCTCCAACGGCTTCCTATTCTGTTATATAAGGACCACTTGTAACATAATTTTTAGGCTGTTTTCACTGCCCTTTATGTTCTCTTTAATAAAGTTCACTTCATATTCAATTGTGTTATTTTCTATTATGCTTTAGTGCCTTTTCTATGATCCGTTTATTGCCATATTAAGAGCAAATGTTAGTGCCTTGGTGCAATGTTTTTCTCATTGTTAAGAGGTTTTTCTTCATGAAGTATAGATTTTATATGTATACTTGCTGCTTTTGAAGGTTGAATTCTGCA